>CAUYRH010131790.1:0-72804 GCA_963574655.1 Perodicticus potto
AACATCTCTGGTTTTGGGATTTTGTCATGTGGGCTAATCTTACTGGAGTTAGGTGATATCTCAGAGTAGCTTTGATTTGCATTTCCCTGATGATTAAGGATGGTGAGCATTTTTTCATGTATCTGTAGGCCATGTGCCTGTCTTCTTTAGAGAAGTTTCTCTTCAAGTCCTTTGCCCATCCTGAGATGGGAACACTAGTTCTTTTCTTGCTAATACGTTGGAGTTCTCTGTGTATTCTGGTTATCAAACCTTTGTCAGAGGCATAACTTGCAAATATTTTCTCCCATTCTGAGGGCTGTCTGCTTGCTATATTGACTATGTTCTTAGCTGTACAGAAGCTTTTTAGTTTGATCAGGTCCCAGTAGTTTATTTTTGATACTGTTTCAATTGCCTGGGAAGTCCTCCTCATAAAATATTCACCCAAGCTGATTCCTTCAAGAGTTTTCCCTGCACTTTCTTCTAATATTTTGATAGTTTTATGTCTTAAGTTTACATCTTTAATCCATCAAACTGGTTAACATAGCCTTCGAGGCATTTTCTTAGTTATTGTGCTAAGACATTTATATTCTATATTTAGTAAATTTTACATGTTCCCTAGTAAGATGCCCCATAGGTGTGGTCCCACCAATTACCCTGCCTCTACCCAGCCTCTCCCTTCCCCCCCCTTTCCGCATATTTGGGGAATTGAAGAAATTTAGATCATAAGTATTGCTAAAACATAAAAGAGAGATAAAGAACTAGATAAAAAATAATGTTTAAAGAAAAAAGCAAAACCCAAAGCCTCGAGCACAAGGGAGAGAGCTGTCATTTGGACATGCCAATGCAAACTTTCTTACAACTAAGAGGGAAATGTGAAGTTGTTGCTTATCTCCCTTGGAAAATAATGAGGAACTTCTAAAAGAAGTTTGGGAAGTTTAAAATTTAAAAAGGCAATAACTATTAAAAGGCACTTACTATTACAGTCAGAATGAATCAGTCGCCCTGTTGGGGTGGGGAGCAGCACCTTTGAGGAAATCCCAAAAAAGGGTGAAGAGCAGTAGGAGAATGAGGAACATTTTGAATTAAATCTACGACACCGTAAGTGTTAAAATATTTGAAAAGCAATGTTTAAACATACCTCGAGCACAGAATTTTTTTGATGTTTGCAAACAACCGTACCATAAACTTAATGACTAAGCTACTATTTAACCAGTATGGTTTTGGATTACAGTGCTGAATTTTGGATTTTTTTTTTTTAATTTATAACCCCTTATGATGAGCATAAGCCCCTAAGTCTACCTATTTCAAACACTTTCTTTTGCCATCCTAGAAGAGAAAAAAACAAAAACAGAAAAACTTCCTTTCTTCATGCAATTTACTGCATCCTGAACAATAAAATGCACAATTATGTAGCAAAGTGGAAAATCACTGGGAAAAGTTACTTAAATCATGAATTTACTTGAGAAGGTATCTTACAGCTTTCTACATGGGCTTTTTTCTCTAAGACCTATGCTCAGTTTGTCTCATTCTAGTCAAATGCTAAAATGCATACTTATAAAAGAAAATTTAATAGAAGCCAAGTAAATATATATTCAAAAGCAAGAAAGAAGCAATGTGCAGCCTGCAGGCTTGCTGCCTAAAGTTTCAAACAGTGTCTGTGCTCTTCTTATACATCCCGGAAAATGAAATCGGCATTATCCGTCCATTTTTTCTCTTCCTCTAGTACGGATAGACTTTAGTAGACTAGGAATTTATATTTTAAGGCCATTTATTGATATAAACTGTAAGGAGAAATATGGTTAGGATTTATAATCTAGAGTTTACCTTCCTAAATACTAGATTGCGTATTTTTTCTGTTGCGAGAAACATCATTGAAATTAGCATTCCTTATAATCATAGACTTAATTTAAATTTTCGTTGTCAAAGAATATAGCATATCAGAATATTTTAATATTTTGTTTCTTTCCTCATGATTGCAAAATGCATTTTTTCACTTTAAATATGAGAAGGCAGAGCTTCATTTTGACATTTTCATTATTTCAGAAAAAAATCTGTGAATTATAATTCTGAAATAGGTTCATTTGAAACTAAAAGTGGTGTAAAGCATGGTTCCCCTTTACCAGAATTCATAATCTTAAAGATGAGGTGACAGAGAGGGAGAGAGATAGAATAACAGGGAAAAGGGCAGAGACAAGAAAATACATGTATTTAGATACCAATTATGATAATTATACAATAAAGACTATTGGTTAAATAAATGCAGGAATGATCAAGAAAAGATTCAACAAAGGAAAGGGATCTCAGTTTGTGAAGAAGAAGATTAGTTGAAGAGAAGGTTATTTCTCAATGCAAGGAAAACATACAAGGAAGAATGAAGGGAATAAATTCTAAAGACATTCAGATTATGATTGTTTGAAAATCATATTTCTGGAGCACATTGTTCACTCAAGAAAAGGTGGAAATGCATATATATAGTCCAGAATAAACAGGGTCTTTAATGCCGAGACCAAAGTGGTTGTCTTCATCCAGTAGTTAATTAGCAGATATGATGGATTTAAAATAGTTTGGTAGTGACATGTGTTATGGAAACCTGATTTTGATTTTGCACTGGTGTGCGGAAGAAAATAGTTCCACTCATCATAAAATATAACATATTTGAGGTTAACTTTGTGGCTTATGATTTAATATAGATGTGTCTAAAGATTTTGAAATTTTTTGGCACCTGTCAAAACATTGAAACCCTTCTCATGTGTTCAATCAGATAAAAGAGACACAATGCCCAGAGAATGCTTCAAAACTTGCTCCTGAACTTGCTATTCATATGACAGATAGACCACATCAACTTAGCATTGCATCAAAAACCAGGATGGTATCAGTCCATCATTTGACTCAAGGTCTTATTCTATAGATAAAGAAAATAAGGCCTAAAGAAGCTAGCGGTGGGGCAGGGGTGGGAACCCACGGCCTTCTGATTTCAAGATTGTTCTCTTTAAAACACCAAAGCCAGGAAGAAAAGCTTCATAATTCTCACCTGCATCCCTTTAAAAAAATATATTTGTTCTCTAAAATTTGGATTCAGTTCAAAGACCATAGTCAGGGTTCCAGAAAGCGACATGTGACCCCAAGGCTTCAGCTTCCCCCCCAGCCAGGATTTCTAATAAGCCCCTATTTTCCCTGCTATGCCATATGACCCAGAGCCAAGTAATGCACTCTGTCCATTCACTCCAATTGTGAAATCTCTTCTTCATGTCTACTTTAGAAATCAGAAGTATCATAATTAATACATAGTGAGAAAAACTCAAATTGTCCTTCGTACAATTTTTTCTTTGTTGGAACCAAAGCCATTGGCATTGTGAGAAATATCTCAACATGTTCATGATTTGGTTGTTCTGGTTGAAGAATGGACAAAAGGATGGAGAGGAAATTCTGATGTCAAGACTGCTATCAAGAAAGCATAAAAGTTTATTTTTTCTTTGATGGTTGAGTTGACTGACTAATATTTATAAATCTACTTGAAATAAATTGGACTTTATGATGATTCCATAAAATAAAGTGAAATGGAATTTATTAATTTGTACGTTTCTTAATGTAACAGTAATAAGTTTTCTTAGGACCCTAATAAAATTAGTTAAGGTGGAGTGTGACACTGGAGAAAACCAATTACCATCATCCGGACTTAAAAAATCCTTAACTGCATAATCACTTTTAATTAAGTTTGAATTTTAGAATATCAATATAAAATTAAAATGATACATTAATAATGAACATTTCCTTAGAACATTCTTTATCTTGTGTGTGTCCAATATCTGCATTCTCGTCAATCCTCATGAATGTCTTGCAAAGTCACCAGAAATATTTTTGTTTTGCTCTTAAAACATAGATTTTGAACATATAAGTAAGTTCCCTAAGCAAGGCAGAGCTGAGGTTGGAATTCAGCTCCCTGTCCAAAACATTTTTTATTTCTGAGAGTTTTAAATTCCAATTAATAACATCTATAATGTTTGTTCTTTCCATTTTTAATCTAGAACCATTTGAGAAACAAGGCATAGGAAGTACAAAACTGAGGATCAAGATGCCAGCTTTGGAAGGTACATTGTATTTATAAAGTAAGTTAGGCTTTGTAGAACATCATTGGTGAAATAGAGAAGCTCTCATACCCAATCAGAGACGGGACTGGTCAGTTATAGGCATCTCTTTTTTTTTCCTGCTTTGTTGTTTTTTTTTTTTCAACCTCAAACTCTTGGGCTCAAGTGATCCTTTTGCCTCAGCCTCCCAAGAAACTGAGACTACAGGCATCCAGCCCCCACCTGACCTATTTTTCTATTTTTAGTTGAGACGGGTCTCACTCTGGGTCAGGCTGGTCTCAAGCTGGCAGCTGAGCTCAGGAAACCCACCCACCTCGGCCTCCCAAAGGGCTGGGATTAGAGGCCTGAGCCACAGGGCTATAAGCTTCTTCCCAACCATTCCTCACCATTGTACCTGTTCCATAGCGTACAGCTGAACAGACCTCACCAGTGAAGAAAGGTAGGGGTGCTCTCCCAGTTTTTTCTCCTAAATTTACAAAATTAACAGGCTATATTTTCTCTCCTGTGTTAGTGAGGGTGGGAGAAAAGGTTGGGGGGGTGTCTTCCTGCTGAGAATCCTTGCTTGGAGTCATCACAATGCATTGTCCTAACAGAGCTTGACCATTTTTAAAGAATGGTCAAAGGAAACGTCTGGTTTACCTTATAGCTTAGCTTGCAATGAAATAAGATCCTGATAAATGTAATTTAACATAGTATACATAATACAATTTAAGGTTAGTCCCATTTAATTTTGTGATCAAAAAATATTACTCAGTTGAACATAAAGTTCATGTGCAATTTAAAATAGTTTAACAGTAAATCACACATCAACTTTATGGACACCCTGTACTCTGGAGTAAGTTCAGATAACTTAATTTTTTTTTTCTAAAAAAATTCTGAAGTAGAGTCTCGTAATTCTTATCTAAAATAGAAGTTAGATATTTAATTATTTGAAACTCTTCCAAAGTTTAATAGAAATATTTTCAATGACTTGAAAGTCAATGTAATTTCTGAGATACATATGTCACCAGGGATGGATGACCTAATTTAGATGAATTGTGATTCAAGTATTCATCTAAAATTCGTGGTTGACCTAAATCAAATGTGAAAGCCTCGAAGTTTGGTTAACTTTTTCCATTACTTTTTTCTCTTTGCATGTCTTTTTATTTCCTGTTTCTGGTGTGGATTAGAAGTGGAACTGCTGGAAATGCTAGACAAGCTGTTTCAATAATGATTATAACCAACTACGAACATAAAATATACAGATCTCTATCGGAAATTAAGTACAGTTTTCCAATGTATCATGCATTTGTTTCACTATTCTTATTGACAAAATTTAATTGAATGATACATTTGTTTTTATATTTTCATTTGCTGAAATCTTTAGATGCTAGCTCTTATTTCAATATGCATCAATTTCAACTTCAAATATTCATTTCTAAGTTGGCAATATGTTTTTACAAAAAATGTGCAAATCTCATAAAAAGAAGGTTATTTTCAATGATAGACTTTTCACACAGCTGAATTCAAATATTTTATATATTGGTTGGTATATGACCTCCTTCAAGAGTTCTTTGGTGATTATCTATGTAGCACAGCTCTAGTTATTACTATTTATATGGTTTGAGTTCATTCACTGAAGGATATAGCTGTTGGTTACCACCTTGTTTTCTACTGGTTTCATAGATGATTGCATTTTTCCTGAATTAAAAGGCAAATTGCTTAGGGCTAGAAAACTCTTCTCTTTTTATCATTTCTGTATTTCTTGACCTTGAAGAGGATTTGGCTCATCCCAAATATTAGTTAAATTGTATAAAAGGAATTAACAAAAGTAAGTATTCCTTTCATTTGCTCCAACTAATATGTATGCTCCCCTAAATTTTTCCATTTAGCATATTCCTACATAAACTATTTTCTATATGTGTATAAACATACACATACACATATGTGGTGTATGCATACAGTAAACTCGTGTTATTTGTATTAGCTACGTTTTATAAGATAGCCATGAACACTGAATTAGCAAAAGCTGAAACACCGCCCCAGGGGGAGTATAGGATGAGTTCCTGCAACAGTCACACATTTTGATCAACCAAATATTTATATTACACAGGATCTTTTGCCAATATCATTACCAAAAAACTACTTACATCAACATTGAAAATCTATTTTTCCACCTAACCTATTTCCTACATAACCCTTGGCAGGTATTTTAAAACTTCTTCCATAGCCTCCTGATCTGAGCACCTGTCTCAACTGCCATTGTTCACACTGGGATTTCCTTTTGACACATGTAACCCAGCCAGTGCCGTTCAAGAAGGGTGGAACATTTTCTTGACCCTGAACAACCCGACCACAAATTACTTTGGTTTTTATCCTTACAATAATGCTTTCCAATGTGCTTTTTCAAAAATCAGTTATTGTCTCATGAATCAAAAAAATTTCCCACTTTTCTTTCTTGTCAATAGATTTGTCATGCACTACAGATGTTATTTTGGTACTTTCTGGAGCAGAGACATATACAAATTGGCAATTTTTCTCTTCCTTTTTTTGTATGTACAATGTTATTGATTCAATAACTCATGCCTGAAAGATGTCTATATAATACATGAAATTTCTCTGGTGGGTGCCTCACAGCCTTCCTACGGATAAGAATACTAGATAGCACTTTATCACTATTCTTGGAGGCCATTTTAAATAATGAAATCACCAAAAAAAGACAAAACAATGCAACAAATGGTGCACCAAATAGACTACAAAAAGTACATTTGTCTTTATATCTTGATAATTGCTGATCACAATATGAAAGAACTGTTCAAATTCAACTCTGTCCACAGATGATTATGAATGCACCTGAGTATTGATTTGGGTATTGAAAATTAATACTTGGGGTGGCACCTGTGGCTCAAAGAGTAGGGCGCTGGCCCCATATACCGAGGGTGGTGGGTTCAAACCTAGCCCCCGCCAAACTGCTACAAAAAAAAAGAATATTAATACTGACAAGTAGAATAGTTTGAAAGATAAGTTATGAAATTGGTGAATAATTAGTATAAAATCTACCTTTATGTTAATTATTCTACAAGATATTTAAGTGAAGAGTCTAAGCGTTATGGAGCCTGATAGCCCGTTATCACAGCCTCAATATCTCGAGAATGAAGTGATATGATGAAGAAGTTAGTGTCTCCTGGGAAGATCCCAGTGGGTACAGTTTGGTCCAGGGTGACAGATATGCTTTGATGCATAGTTGAAACATGACTAAAGGGATGAAGACAATCTCAAGACCACAGCTGAAGAAGATTGGCAACAATTATGCAGAGAAACAGAATCTCTAAAAAATTGGTTTGAAAGTTTAAACACAAAATGGTTTTCGACCTCCACCTTTACAGACTGAAGAACAAGGCAGGATTCAGGAGAAAGATTCAGTAATTCCAAAAGTGTGTAGAAGGTGACTAATCACTTCCCATTTCTGTTTTATAACACGAGGCACATGGACTGAATTTCCATTCTCCCTATTGCCTATTAACACAAGAATCTTTTGTCCTACACTGTAATTTAGGGTTGCATGCATACAACCACAGTTTAGAAAAACAGACTCGAGGACTGGCAGAGACTGAGAATATTTGACATTAACCGTAACTTAAGGATGTTAGATGTTATATTTTTGAATAAAAAGCCATTTGTGCCGTTTAAATGAATAGCACAGGTTCTATGAGAAAATACATATGAAAACTTTTGGAAAAAACTGATACAAAAAACAGTAATCAGAATACGTGGCATGTATGTGTGTAAGTCAGATTTATTTCATTAAAAATGTTAACTAGACTTAGACAATATATACTAATAATGTCCTTACAACAAAAAGCATAATTAAAGGGCTATAGACAGAAAGTAGCTAGTAGCTAGTAACTGAGCTTCTAGTTGGTATTTTTGAAATTTAAGTTTTGAAGCAGACTGTTGGAGATGTGACTGTGTTGCAAGAGAGGGGAAAGATGCTTGAAGATCTTGTCATGATAAAAAGCTTTCAAAATATTTCGTGTAAGGACTCCCTTAGGAACGGATGCTGTGTTCTCATGTGCAATCTGATGTGGATTTCTTGCTGCTTTACACTATTGGTATGATTTCAATTAGCATTTCAAGAGAAAAAGTTTCCATCTTCTTCACCTCATCCACTAAGGTGTGTTCTATTCTGCATATTCCCTCCCACTTTACTCTCCCCCGCTCTCCCCATCTTTCTTACTGAAGCACATCTCTGTCCTCAATCTGGCTTATTGTCTGGCCTTTTTTCTGAGCAGGTGATATCCCCCCCACCCAATTCATATCATTCTATATATTCTTCTCTTAATCCACTCCAAACCGGATGAATGTGGAATATGCTTCTCTCACATCTTGCTATTTAAACCTTATTGGAAACAAGAACAGGTGGTGCCTGTGGCTCAAGTAGTAGGGCACCAGCCCCATGTGCTGCAGCTGGCCGGTTCAAACTTATCCTTGGCCCAAAAAACTGCCTCAACAACAACAACAACAAAAAAACAAGAACATATAACTTTTGGGTAATAAATGTTTTTCCATTTAAAGTATAATAATATTTATCTGTACAAGCACTGATACTAATAACAGAAGAAGTTACTGAAGGTTTAGAATTCTTTAACTCTCTGGAAATAAGGGTCTGTGGTCTGTAGCTCTTCATTCCCTTATAAACCAGCTGCCATTTTGTTTTGTTTTGTATTTCTTTGTTTCATTTCCCTCCAATTGCACTGCAAGATAAGCTCACTTTAGGTTTTCCCCACTTATAGTCCCCATTTATTGAAAAGCATTGGATCATTTCCTACAAGAAGACCCTGTTCTTGGCTGTCAGAACTAAAGTTCATTCATTGTAAAGTACAGTCTTCAATGTGGTTGATTTCAAATATATCTTGACAAGATGGCAACTCCATTCAGCACAGTAATTAACCTTTTGGACTGTTACATAAATGAGCTATTCTTTTCCTACTTTCTTCAATTTCTGAAATTCTAGCATTTAATGTATCTTTCTTTCAATACTGAAGCACAGATTCAAAATTCTATCTGAACTATTTTGTCTATCTCTTATTGACAAGTCTTTGCTCACTATTTTTCAACCTGAACTATGCCCCCATTAACCCCTGGAAAAGCCTGGATTCTTTTCTAGTCCCCATTTTTTTTAATTTACTTTTTCATGAGATTGTCTTTTGTTCTAACATATTGCTATGGCCTGAATGTTTATGTTCCCCCAAAATTAATATGCTGAACCCTAGTCGCAATGTGACAGTATAAAGAAGTGGGGTCTCCTCACCACCCTCCTTCTTTGGACAGTGATTAAATCATGAGGACCATTCTGCCCTGATGCAATCCGTGCCCCTTCTATGATTGGCCTGAGAGGACTACTTGGCCTCTTGGCCCTTCTGCTGTAAGAGGATGCTGCAGCAAGGCTCCATCTGAGACTTCTCAGATGCCAAATCTGCTGGCTCATAGATTTTGAACTTTCCAGTCTCCAAAGGTGTGAGCAATGAAATTCTGTTGTTTATAAATCACTCAGTTTAAGGTATTTAAAGATATTTTTGTTATAGCATCCAGGAAAAAAAAAAAAAAGCATGTACCTATTATGGGTCATAGACAAATTTTTTTTTCTTGAATTTTGTATCTAATTGTTTTAGTTTGAAGGTTTTTGTTGTTGTTGTTTTTTGTTTTTTGGTTTTTTTTTTGGAGATGAAGTCTTACTCTGGCTCAGGCTGGTCTCTAACCCTGGAGCTCAGGCAATCCACCTGCCTCAGCCTACGAGAGTGCTAGGATTACAGGCATCAGCCACCATACCTGGCCAACAAATTTCATTTTTAAGTAGTTTTGAATATGGAAGGATGTCCGAGATCTTTTTATCTTTTGAACAGGAAATAATTTTATTTTTGTGAAAATACTTAATAAGGTTAAAACTAAAGATTTTTTTTTTTAGATTTTTAATATGCTTTATTTACAGTGTGAATGGTATGATCTTCTGTGATATGATTCTTTTTTTTTAAATTAAGTCATTTGTACATAGATCATGAATACATTTATGCCATTGTGGGATTCAATGTGTTGATTATTTGTACAAATTGGAGTGCTTCCATCCTTCTTACTAACATAACCTTCACCTCATTTACCCAATTACAGTGTTAAGACATTTGTGTTCTACACCTGATAGATCCAACTTGTGCTCGCGATATGCTCCATAGGTGTGGTCCCCCTACTACCCCTCCCTCCATCAACCCACCCCCTCCCCTCCCCTACTCTTCCCTCCTCATCCTAGGCTATAGTTGTGATTCATCTTTCATATGAAAGTGTGAGTGATTATAAAGGATATCGGAGATCTTGCTGATGATGATGAAGGTAATGATTTCGGCTCTGTCAGGTTTAATATGATGTATAAGATAATACATCTCTCTGAGTGAATATTTTACACTCAGAATGCAATATTTGCTAAGATCTCAGAAATGATTATTTCCTTGGATATACAATTTGTTTGGAACTGCCTTAGATATGATTCAGTACAACCTTATAAGGTGTTAGTTAACTACATATTTTTACTCTATCTTTTGCTTATCACACATATTGTTACATTTTTTAATATATGTATAATTTCTGATGTTTGCTGTATTTCCAAAGTAGCTTCTTTGTTAAAGTGAATTAAAATGGGCACTTGTAGAAATCAAAATAGCTTAACTGAAATATTTACAAATATGGTGAGTGGATCTATTAGTGGATGTTTCTCAATATTGAAACTCAGAGGTAGTATCAGTAGAATTACCAATTTATTAAAAATCTATAAGTCACAAAACATCCATTTAATCTACCTAATGTTGTGATTAATAATGACACAAGACAGATGTAGCTGTGGCAATAAATACTGTATACAACTCCAAGGAAGGGTCTGGGGTATTTCAAATACACCCTTACTATAAAATATATACAGTTCTATATGCAATTCTTCAAAACCAAAATTGGGAAAGTCAAAGCTAGTTGAACTGAAACGTGATTACTGCAGCAAATATGGTAGCACTTTAAACATAAAATACAGAGTAGAAATAAAGTACAGTTTTATTATGACCCAAACATGCAGTTATCTTCTTAGCATACTACATTATTTTATTACACATATAAATAAAGTAGCTCTTAAGAAGTGAGATAAAAAAGACAATAAGCTGAGTATTATTAGATTTGGAAAATGTGGTAGTTTCACAGAAATAAGACAGTCCTTAATATCAGGAAGACTTGCACTTAAATCCTGAATAAAAATTTCATCTCACCTGTTGAAAATAAAATTTTCACCTATCAAATGTTAATAATTTTTAAAATTTTATAGGATTGTGAGGATAAGATATCTGCTAAAGTCAGTGGTAAATATTATTAAATTTTTAATGACTCAGTATTACATAAACAATTAAAACACTAAGATTTAATCACATAAGCATTCCATAGGACATCATCAGAAACACAAGAAACTTTATTGTGACAGTATACTTATAGTATTTTCCTCTTAATAATTAAAATATTATTTTTTATTACCATTTCACATTTCTATTAATTTTATTTTGGATAGAAAATCTACTTGCATAAAATGTCTTACATATCCTAATTCAGTTCAAAACACATGTGGTACAATATTAGTGTAATAAGAAACTTGATTGAGTAGTAAGCCTAGATTCAGAGATTCCCTGAATATATGTAGTTTGGTTTGTTTCTATGAAACCCTCTCTGTCTCTTTTTCCAGCTGGACGGTTATAACTTAATATAGTTGCCAATCTTTAGTGGGCTGACAGATGTACACAAGTCTCTAATGCTGAGAGCACTATTAAAAATGAAATGGATAGTATATATGCTATTAGCCGAGAGTTAGAGCCCTCTTTCAGGAATGTCCATTCTGCACGCTATTGCTTTGGCGGGCTGTTTTCCCAGCACAGCTCTTTAGAGCTCTGCTGTGATTCACTTATCTGCAATGTGCTGTTCATGGGGAGCAATGAACTGCCTATGAGTCAGCAATCGAGTGTCGTATTTAAAATGTTATAAAACACTCAGCTGTCTTGGCAGACATAATGATGTACCAAAGGCAGAATACTAACAAAAAGTCAAGAAGGCTGCTTGGCCTTGTACTTTCATTATCTTGTTACCTGAGAGCACTCTACTCAAAGGTCAAAATACTGGTAGAGAAAGCAGAACTCAGAAGAGGAGGGAGAGAAGCAGACGGCTTTGTCTCTCTCAGCATTAACTAAAGTCATAGCACGTCCTTACAATCCCAGGGAGATGAAAAGCTACACCAAAGCTCCTAGACACTTAAGGTTGACTAATCGTCGCATTATGCCATCTGCTATTGTATAAGTCTTGGACACACCTGTCATTTACACCCTTAAAATTATATTCACTTTAAACCTTTGCATTTGACAACTTTCATGAGGAGTCAACCACAGATATAATAGAATGTAGATAAAAATACAGAAATAGTGACTGATTTTTTTATCAATTTATAAGAGAATTGTCTTTTTTATTTAAAAAAAAAGAGCTTAATTGTAGTTTGGAATTAATTTCTGTTCAGAGTATTTAAAACGTGGATTATGCCCAATAGTCACCTGGTATTACCACATCAGTGATGGCACTGCCACCCGTTAGGTGGCCAGCAACAGAAAATAGGAACTACGTTATATCACATTTAAATGCTTCCTGTCTTAATTTAACATAAAGCAAATAAGAAGAGAGAGCCAATTAATATTCCTTAAGGAATAAGCCTCCTGGGATGATTTATAAATCCACATAAACCACATTTTGGGTATCACTTGGAGGGGGATTTTGATGGGATTGAGAAAGCAAGGGATTTAGGGTAAAACCGAGGTGTGTAGGAAATACAACCCCAACACTGAAAGCTTACTGTTTTCTTTTTCATTTCTGTCCTTCCCCTAGCCACTCCCCCCCCCTTTTTTTGAGACAGAGTCTCAAGATGTCACCCAGGGTAGAGTCCCCTGGAGTAACAGCTCACAGCAACCTCCAACTCTTGGGCTCAAGGAATTCTCTTGCTTCAGCCTCTGGAGCAGCTGGGATTACAGGTGCCCACCACAACGCCCGGCTACTTTTTGTTGTTGTTGGTGGTGGTGTTGCAGTTGTCACTGTTGTTTTAGCTGGCTGGGGCCAGGTTCGGACCTGCCACCCTCTGTGTATGTGACCGTTGCCCTATCCATCAAGCCACAGGTGCTGCCAACCCCCAACCCCTTTTTTAAACCACCAGTAAGCCATTTAATTTTCTCAGTGAATATTTCTTATTGCATGAAATTCTGAAACTAATACCTATTTTGCAGGATTTTGGAGTGTTTTAGATAGGTGTACATAATGTTTTTCATATAAAACGTAATGAATTATAATGATTATAAATTGTACAGGTGAGAAACTTGACTGTAAGTGTTGAGCACATATGTGTATTATATGTCAAACTCACCCAATTGTACATTTTAAATATGTGAATTTTACTCTACATTGAGGAAATGTACCCTAATAAAGCTAAAAAAATTTTTTTTCAAAGTTATCATTGCTTACCTATCTCTCTTTCTGGGGGTGTAGGAAACAAGAACTTCCAGTTTTTCTCTTTCCCTTATGGCATACAGACATAAAAATGACAAGAACAATAGTTTAACAAAAAATTGTGTGTTCCTTAATCGTTGAAACTCGCTGCTCTCGAATTTGACCTTGGTGCAGTCACATGATGACTAGTAGTGCGAGAACTGTAAACAATGCTTTCCTCTTCTTTCTCTACAACAGTCAGTAAGAGTACAAGGACAGAGGTAACACATTTGTAAAAACTGAATTATGTTGAGTAGATACATTATACTTACTGCAATGACATAACCATTTTAACTACATATTTTTATCATGCTTAAAATTATGGATATTAAAGATTTTTTTTGAGGAGAAGCTTGATAAAAGGAAAAATAAAAATTCCTCAAATATTTGCATTTTTGGCCTATACTTTGAAGTAAATCAATTCTGGTCAAACATAAAATTAACAAAATATAAAGTAATCTTTTTTTACTCCTACCCACAAGCTAAAAGAAAATACAAAATTCGAGTTAGAAATTAATCTTGCAATCATTCACAAAAATGAACTGATCATATATCATTTGTCAATAACAAGTGTGTGTTAGAATCAAAACTGGTTTTGGAAAGACCAAACGAAACCTGGACAAAAGAATTCCAAATATTACAATCTCTCGTTCTTACCCAAATCACGTTGCGAACACCTTTCCTTTGCTAAAAACAAAGGAAACGAGTTGTATAAAATTTTCTGATGTTAAACTTTGAGCTCACAACAGCTTATTGGTAAATACTAATGTTCCAAAAGTGGTTTCTCCTAATATTTCAGACAGTACTTTTATGTACTTTTGTCTACGTGAAACAAATCAGTCATAAGCTCCTACTAAGTAATCCTACCAATATTTCCTCCATAACTCTTTGTGCTCAAATTTCTGCCTAGTAGATATATATTATTCCCAGGGAATAATGCCTGTTCTTATATTGCAAACCTAGATGTATTATTGTAAACTAATATGTTTCTAGAGCTTTGAAAGCAACACTTAACTATTTTGTGTTGTACCTTACAATGAAAACATATTGATTTGAACCAGAGGGCGAACAATTCCTGCTGTGTGATAACTGCTAAGATGCTCAATGGATGTATCCAATGTTTACCAATACTCACTCTGAAATTATTTTTCTTTCTCTAAAACTTCTGAAATTTCTCTGTATTGAAATGAATAATAAATAGGATACATTTTTATACAGACCTTATCCACAGTAGAATATTCTTGAGTTTCCTTTATTTTGTTACCTTATTACTTCATAATTTCAAGGTCAGCATTATTCCATAACAAAATATAAAGATGCCACAATTTCAAACTAATTTAATAATTCCAGAAGTAATTTAATGACTTCATAATTGGATGTGTATGTAAAAGAGTTCCAAATTATTTAAAAATACATAATGGTTTAATCACCTGAGTTAAATCTTCATGCCATTTTAGGGTTTGAGGGTAAATTATTTCCTTGATGAGTTGTTTATAGATAGTGGTTTTATGGTATAAACTTAAGCAAAATGGTTCAGTTCAAAAAATACTTTAGTGGTGATTATATTTATACAACTATGTTTGATACCAGGAATGTTAAAGGTAAATAAGTCTCGGTCACTTGATACAGTATGACAGTTCAAGAAAATACATATGCAAGGTAATAACTTTCTGTTATAATTACCCACCAACTCAGAAACGGATTAACAAGCTGTGATATATGTTTACCATGAATATTATCCAGCCACTAAAAAAGATGGAGATTTTACATCTTTTGTATTAACCTGGATGGAATTAGAACACATTCTTCTCAGTAAAGCATCACAAGAATGGAGAAGCAAGAATCCAATGTACTCAATTCTGATATGAAGACAGTTGATGATCTATTACACACCCACATAAGAGAAAAACCCAAATCAATTCAAGGTGGGGGGAGGAGGACCAACGGGGGGGGGAGTGAGGGAGCCAGTAGAGGGGAGGGAGGAGGGGGGTGTGGTGCTCCCACCGAATGGGTAAAATGTTAAGGTGAATGGCACACCACTCAGGGGCAGGACACAATTGTAGGAGGGACTTTACCTAACAATGCAAACAATGTAAACTAATCTTTGTACCCTCAATAAAAAAGAAAAAAGATACATTTACAACAACAAATGAGTGATGCCCCAAGGAAAGAGGCAGTTGGACAGACTTAATTTCGTTTGTGTTGTTTTCAACTGAATTCATTTCATTTAAATATTAATGTATTTTCGAACTGTATGAGGTCAGAAGAATGAGTAATTAATTCCAGGTGATCTTTCTAAATCAAAACTGGTATATTACTGTAGATGATAAACTTATGAACCCACCTGCCTTGGTGTATGTGGCCGACACCCTAACCACTGAGTGCAGGCACCGAGCCACCAGGGAGTATTTTGATGATTTGAAAAGATGTTTCATGCAAACTAGCTAATGAAAACTTGAACAGTAATATTTCTATCCCACACCCTGGATTTTGAGAAATTATGATGAAGTTGGACATACTGTTCTCAGAATTTTGACCAAAGCAATATGAAATAAACTTGCAGAAAACCTTCAAAATAAGTTGTTATATTATTGGATGTGTATAGAACACTTTTTAAGTGTTTTCATTTCAACAAAAAAATCACACAAATATCGTCCCTTTTCTCAAGATTTTGCAACCTTTTTAAAAATAAATGATAAACAGGAATAAGAGCACTGACTTATTACATTTATAGTCACTTACACAAGAGTGATATGTATCCATTTTATACTAGTATCACCTGCCAGTTTTTAAAATATTAGAATATTCCCATTCAGTTTTATACATAACTATTACTCTGAGCGTCACAATCCCTCCCCCATCCCCAGCTCGAGTCCTTCCCTAGAACTTTCCATGACTTACCCATTAATGCCTTACCTACAGAGATCCTTAACTCCACTAAGAAGCCCAGTGTCTATTCTGATTGATGTATACCCATTTATACTAGAAGTTGTTCGCTATTTTTAATTTTATTTCTGGATAGAGACTACATCACTATGATGAAGTGAAAAGTATATAAGAATTGGAAAACATATTTTAATCTTTATTCTGCTTTTAAACTAAGCAGTACTAAAGCTGTGGTTGTCTTACTGTGATGATGGCCTTATTTTACAAATCATTCAATTTGTAAAGATAAAAACAAAATTTTATGTACGTGTACATTTATGAAGTTATCAACAAAGTGGACAGTAAAGAATGTGAGTACCTTGGAGAGTTTTATTAATATGTTTCATTTCTCATTTATATGAAATACATTCCAAATTCCAAAATAGGTTAAGAAAAGCAGCTCCCAGTAAAATACTTATTTATCTAATATTTACAATTACTTGTACCAAGCACTAATCTAGTTATAATGCTTCATTATGTAACAAATAAAGACAAAACTAAAGAAAACAAGAGTTCTAGTATCATAAAGCTTATTGTTTCACTGGTCAAACAAATCCAAATACCAAATGAATCAGTTAATAATACAATTATTGAGAAGAGCTATATAATATATAAAACTGATGCTTCTACATTCTCATGATTATTGTTTATTATTGTTGATGATGATTATTGTTTATGTTATTATTATCTCAAGATTATTGTTTTAACACATTAATCTGTTATTTTCTGGAGATAAATGTAAATTATTTTAAGCTAACAACATGTGATATTTGAATAAAGAGTATTTAATAAGTTTCTGTCTTATTAAAAAGACAAAGGGAAAATCAATTAAGTTTGAATTTCTCTAAAGATGCATCCAGGAGCACATGTAATTTCAGAGATAATCTAAAGTGGTTCTTCTAGTTACAGGAAGAGGAGTATAGAAATCTTGCCCAAATTCTGCCCCAAAAGAGTCACTTCACATAGTATATAAATTTTTCTGGAGATAAATTTATTTCTTGAGCTAATTGAGAAGTCACTTTTTTAAAATAAATTTCTTTATATGACATTGGCCCACAATACATAGATCTTATTCCTGCTGACACTAGAATCTCTTTTTTTTTTTAAATTTCAGAATCTTATGGACTACACATTTTTTGTTAACATGCTTTGTTTTGTCCAGGTTTACCCAAAGTTATAAGTGTGCCCTTCACTTAGACAGTGTGTATTGTACCCAGTAAGTGTGAACATATCCATCCCCTTCTTCCTCTCCCCCTCATGACCTATATTTACAGCCGTGAATGTGAAGTTATTCCTGGCCATAATCAACTATCTGTCACACAGTTGCCTACCCTGATTATTTATAGTTATTTTTTTAAATATGTTCTGCTTGGTCTGTGTCCTGATCATACCCTATTATCATAACCCAAAGATGGCCTTCTCCTATCAAAATTTTAACAACCCAGATTAAAGATGGGGTTGTCAAGGAGAGATTTGCTGCTTCTGGATTTGCTTATAATACTGGCTACACAGTTACTGGAGTGCCTCTCAACCCTTCCCGTATAACTTTCATCAGGATTCAGGCCACTTTTTAGTTACTGATAGAAGGTTTCCATGCAGATTGTGGGGATCTATGGGGATCAAATTTGTAGTTTTAATGTTTTATATCAGTGAAGGAGGACATTGAGATTTATGTCTCTTTCAAAAATTTGTTTGCGGGATCATAGAATTTCAGAAAATAATTCTCTTATTTTGTATACTATATACAGGGTGGCCATGAAGTTTGTGTGCAATTTACACATGAACTTTATAGCTATTCTGTCTATGACACAAATATATTTATATGTGTATGTGACATTAATACCGATGTCCTTTTCTCTACATATATATGTGTAGTATATTTATATATCTTCACTTATATGAACATATACTCAATTATTTAATATAGTACTATAGATCGTACTGGCAGAAAAAAACAATAGGTATATACATTTTTTTAATATTATTTTAACTTTCTACAATGTTTATAGCCTTAGAAACATTCTATAAACTATGAAAAACTACAGTCTATAAGAAGTACTTGCTGTTTCTTATATCAAAGTGAACAAATATAGAAAAAATACAAAATATATTAGATATAACAAGATACTTCTCAGTTACATTGGCAAATATCACATTTTTATTGCAATAAGAACTTTTGAAGACAAGTATAAATTTGATTTTCATCTACTGTCAGTGAAGAAAGTTATAAACAGATTTGGCAAACAGACTTACTAATATTGATTTTTTTTGAATAATAACAATATATAAAAACTATTAGGAAAATGGATTCCAAAAAATGCTCTCTAAATCAATAAAAACTCACGTTGTCAAATTCTTCTTTCTCAAATACAATTAATGGCTTTTGGCTTCCAAACGCCACATTTATTTTGATGAAGCAAACATGATTCCAGAGAATCCAGATATTTACATACTTATTAATTTAGTAAATAGTACAGTTAAAACATTCTCAACTTGAAGACTGGCAAAATATCTGAAAAGAAAATAAAACATTCTACAATAGGTATTCATAGTGAATAAGAGATATTCCAAACAAATCGTTCTGGCAATCTTTGAGTAAAAGCTGCCAAAGCATTTGGAAGTAACATTTTATTTTTTTATTATACATAGAAAATCTGCTTTTTTAATTAAATTACAAAGAGATAGATCGTGTATACATTAATGCGTTTAGGAGGTACAAGGTGCTGGTTTCATATACAATTTGGAATGCTTACATTGAACTGGTTAATATATCCTTCACTTCATTTACTTAATTATTGTGTTAAGACATTTGTACTGTATACTTAATAGACCTGACATGTATCCTTGCAATATGCACCATAGGTGTGATCCCATCATTCACCCTTTCTCCGTCTGACCTTCCCCCACCCATAGTTGCGATCCATTCTTCATATGAAAGTGTGAGTGATCGTAAATTGGTTTCATAATAGTACTTGGCACTATTAAGAAAATCTGCTTTATACTGATTCCATGAACAGTTTAAATTCTTACCAATAATAGAATTATTCAGTATTTATTCTAAAAAATTAAAAGTAATGAACTTTTTTTACATTAAATTTCGTTAAAGTTGACACTTAGTTCTAAACCAGAATTAACAATGAAAACATTCAGTAATACAGAGGCTGCTTAAAAATGTATACATATTTTAAGAAAGGAAAAAAATGTATTAAAATCATATTACTCAATATACACCTATAACAAAAGATGAATTCAAGTCACATTGAGCACCTCTTGTAATTGCAAAAGTCGAATGTGACTTGAGTATTACACATTCAGTATAATTTGTTTCTTTCTCAAAATGTGTATGCATTTTTTGGCACCCTCTTCCTATATTTTTTAATGATAAAGGCTCAACATACACAAAAAGAAAAAGACCCCCAAATTTTAATTCTGATGATTGTTAGAAAGTCTGTGATTTTCCTTACACTGTGTGGAAAATGAAGTTCATCTGGGGGAGAGGGGAAAGGTTTAGATCTTTCCTGCCATTTTTCTTTGGCTTAATAACCTAAAGTAGGTTACTACATACCATTGATTGGGCTGTGCCTAAAGTTATCATTGACCAATATGTGTTCTAAGGAATACTAGTCTGTAGATGTGTTCCTATTTAGGCTCTTTCCTTTTTTAAAAAAGTCTCTTGTCAAATAAATTTGGGACACTACACATAATACTTTTTTTTTTTTCAGCTTTTGGCCAGGGCTGGGTTGAACCCGCCACCTCTGGCATGTGGGTCAGTGCCCTCCTCCTTTGAGCCACAGGCGCCTCCCCACAATATTTTTCTATTGATGATTTACTTTGTGGCAATTTCCAAATTTATTTTTCAGACCTTTCTTCTTGAGTTTCTCTCCACACAAGTGTTTCCAAAAAGAAGCTTTGCTGCACAGTACAATAGGGAACCTAAAGAAATAATTCCAGAATGGTATTTTGAGATCAAATTCCAGTTCGGATGATAAGATAGACCATTTCCATTTTATCATGTAAGCAAACAGTGCCACTTAAAGAGAAAGAAGTGATGAGAGTGATGTTTTATTTGTTTATTTTTATTTTATTTATTTATTTATTAAATCATAGCTGTGTACATTAGTGCAATCATGGGGTACAGTGTGCGGGCTTCATATACAATCTGAAATATTTTGATCCAACAGTTCGGCATAACCTTCTTGAGATTTTATCATTTATTATGTGAAAACATTTGTGTTCTGCGTTTAGTAGGTTTCACCTGTCCCTTCTAAGATGCACCATAAGTGTGATCCCACCATTTACCCTCTCTCCACACACCCTCCCCTTTCCCCTTCCCTCTTCCCTCCCTTACCCCTTTCCCCCTCTTCTTATGCTATAATTGGGTTATAGCCTTCATATGAAAGCTATACATTAGAACAAAAGAGTTTTTATTATTCAAACTCGAGCTCAGGCTCTCTCGAAGCAGCAGGTTTCAGAAAGAGCCAGCGGGCCAAGTATTTATGAGGTTAGGGTATGAGGTTAGGGTATGGGAACAATGGGGCAGCCCCTGATTAGCTGGGCCCTGTTTCTATACCTTATTAGGACTCCTGTAAGCTGATTGGCTTTGGCCAGGGGAGTTGGCTGCTTGTGATTTTTATAGCTTATCTGGGAACTGAGCTGGGCTATGGTATTCAACATCACCGCCATTGGTTAAGATGGAGCCGCCCAGGCCCTGTGCCTCACGGTCTGTCAGTACCCATAGCTCAATGGGTAGGGCGCCAGCCACATACACCGAGGCTGGCGGGTTCAAACCCAACCCTGGCCTGCTAAAACAACAATGACAACTGCAACAACAACAAAAATAGCCGGGCGTTGTGTTGGGCACCTGCACAGCTACTCAGGAGGCTGAGCAAGAAAATCGCTTGTACCCAAGAGTGTGGGTTGCTGTGAGCTGTGATGCCACAGCAGTCTACCTAGGGTGGCAAAGTAAGACTCCGTCTCAAAAAAAAAAAACCCCAAATATGCCTTGTTGCTTTTCAAACTGAGGTCACACTGGGGAGAGCGAGTATAGGGAGGAGCCTACTGAGTCCCCCTGACCTGCCAGACAGATCCTCCAGAGGAACGGCGATTGTCATCAGGGGGAGTCCCCTCGACCCAAGAAGGTCGGCCCGGTCACAGGAGAGGAGACTTTTTCTCAGGCTGTCGCCTGTTCCTCGGAGAACCCACTCATCTCCCCAGAAATGATTTCCTCTCCCTTTAGTGCCCAGTACCCCTCTGGCCCCCATGCAGCTGTGTATTAGCTTCTAGATCTCACGGGGTTTGGGGCGTCACCTTTCTTCCCTGTGACCCCTGTGTACCTAATAAATTTGTATACTTCTTCTCCTGTTAACCTGTCGTAGCCCAGCCAGGAGACTCAGAAAGGTGGGAGAGGCCATGTGGCCCCCGCATGGCCTGCTGACAGCCCCTCAACGTGGATGGCTCCCCTTTTTGACCACTTTCTTTACGTGGCTTCTGAGTTGCCGTCTTCTGTCTCGGGAGCTGCTCATCTTCTGTACCCCACATGGCCTGTATCTCCTGCCCGTGGCTCATCCTACCGCATTTCCCCAGATGATCTCATCTGTCTGCGTAACCTTACGCAGAATCTACGTTCTGAGGATCCCCAGATTTGTATCGCGACCTCTGAGCTGCAGGCTGTTAGAGGAAACTCCCCACTGGACCTCACTCTCCCAGGCCTTGTGGGTGATCAGAATTGGCAGAGCCACATCAGAACTCTCCATCCACCTGTTCCGCCCCCTCCTCCTTAGACCTCCTGATCTCGGTGCAGAGAACCATCATTCACCTTGACATTTGGGCTGTAAAGCCTGCAGTGGTCCTTTGCTCCTTCCTTCCTCCTCAGCTCACAGCCGATCGCTCCACGAGCAGCAGCACCGGCTTCAGCTGCAGCCTGAGCCTGAGCGCTTCTCCCCTCCTGTGGGGTCCCAGCTCACTCTGTGCTGTCATCCTTTCCTACCTGGACCCAAAATACACTCCTGCTTGGCCTCTCTGCTTTCACTTTGGGTCAGAGACAGATCATGGTCTTTTTTAGACACAGGTCAGATTATTTCACTCAATGTATTCTTGCTGAGCTGAGATAAAGCCTGTGTTTCTGAGCATGACAGTGCCTGGCTGCTGCAGAGGCCTCCAGCCTGCCCCAGCCCTGCTGGGTCCCTGGGACACATCAGGTCTCATCTAGACACAGCTCCTCTGTGTCTGTCGTCCCTTCCATTTGGAGCTTCTCCCCGCGACTTCACGCTCACATGGACCTCCACCCTCTCCCCTGCCAGAGAGCAGGACCTCTCCCCAGTCATTTACCAGCCAGGGCCCTTTCCTGTATTGACATCATAGTATCTACTTACTGTTTGGACTGACTGTTCCCTGTTTCTACAACTAGGCTGAGAGCTCCCCTGATGGGGTCTTGTCTTGTTTTATTCAGCCCCTCTGTCCCCAGTGACTGCACATCATAGGTGCTCTGCTGAGTATCCAGATGCAATGAGTTCACGTGGGGCAGGCACTGTTCAAAATGGGATTAAAAAAAAAAAGCTTTTGTCTTTGTCTCTCTTTCCCAGTTTGCAACTGAAAGTAATTGTAAGGCAAAGACAGTCCAAACTGGTAATGAATTTGAGCAGGGCAATATGTTTGTTGAAAAGTCCTATGTTGGACTTTTTAAACAAAGTGATATCTCAAGTCACAGTAGCAATGTTGTAATGTGCAAATTCATACAGTGAGTTCAAAAGAAAGTCCTTCTGTATGCACCGAATACAGAGAGAGAGAGAGAGAGATATGTGGTGTTACATTACTGCCACCAACTCAGTTTCAATGCTGTTATGTTTTGATACCTATGTTTTAATTTTGTTTCCTATGCCGTCTTTTCTTCATTGGATAAGACACCACTGTTAGTACATGTGGCGCGATGGGCATGCATCAAGTATTTGTTAAGGTGGTAATTCCAAGCTAGGTGCTGTGTAACCTAAACTGGTACAAGACCCACTCGTCTGAAAGTCTTGGGTTAAATGAGGAATTCGGAACTTTCCAGAATTTAGGAAACGAACACGAAGTGATTTTATTGTGCGTTAGGCGACTCCCCTGGTGGCATCTGAGGTACTACCCCATAAGCCAACCCCCTGGAATTTCTGCAAAAAATAAATAACATCCACACCAAGAGGAAAACATGCAGTTATCCATTGCTTCATATCAGTTCCTGTCTAAGTCACCAAAGGGGTTGAGGGCAGAAAATATTTTACACCCAGTTGAGTTTTAAGGAACTTTATGGATTTGAAATTGTGCCATCTGTCTGTTACACTCCTTGCTTTCCTGGAGCTGGAATCACTGCAACGTCCAGATACAGATGTGCTTGGACGAGATGAAGGGGCATCGGCACAGGAGATGCGGCCGGGCCGGGGCCTGGACTCAGCTGGGCGGGAGGTCAGAGCGAGCAGGAAGCTGGCGCCCTTGAAGGGCGTGCAGCTGCAGTTGCACTTAGGGTGAGCGGCTGCTCTGCAAAGGCTGATCCTCCACAGCCTGGATCCAAACTCTCTTTCCTATTACATTTCAGCTGCCAAAATAGCTCTTTGAATTTGGTGCTTAGAAGGATTTAGAGATACTAAAAATTGCAGCATTTCCTACAGAGCTATTTGTAAGAGGAAAGCAATGGAGGTAGGGAAGTGGGTTGTTGAGAATAATAGGGCGAACTTGAAAAGGGAAGAGATGAGGATTAAAATAGGGGCAATCGTCCTCACAGTGAAAAATCTCTGAAACCTGGTATTCTCTAAAGAGCTGCCCTCTCATTTTTCTTAAGGTGCAGAAAATTAAACTTTTCAAATTATACACAAACACACATTTTGCCATGTGGGAGAAATGGCTGAGCTATTAGCGCCCCACTGCCCAGGTCATCTCTTTGCTTCCCCATCGATGCTCTGTGAGAGGAGGAGGCTGAGACAGACTCGGGGCGTACAGATGGGGTGCAGGTGTTCAAGTAAACAACCTGTCAGCAGAAGCCAACCAGAGGGGCTGGTAACTGCCTCGTCAGCTAGCACTGTCACCCTGCATGAACTTTGGCTAATTATAATAGCATTTACATTGCAGTTTTACGATTTCTGTGCCCTTGAAATCACCGTGACAGTTTGGGACAACTATATAAAGTATGAAAATGGTAGGGAACCCAAATGTAGGAATGGCTACCCAAATCCTTAGGAAAAGAAGCCCCTTAGCCTTGACTGTCCCTGCCCGCGCTCCCTCTCCTGGGAGTGGACTTTTGCTTTCGATACAAGGCAGTTGCTTGCTTGCTTCACGGGGCATGTCCTGAAATTCATTGCTCCCGATGATTACCAAGAACCAGGAAAACCTCCGCTTGGAGGCTCTTGTGGGGAGCCAGCTTTGAGTGACGGTCACGTCGTACTTTGAGGCGGGCACGTTTCTGAGTCCCACAGCTTTTGCAGTTTCTCAGTGATTTGCCGGTGTGTAACCTCACTCCATCTGGCTGACCAGGGCTCTCCAGAGCAGATGGCAGGGTCAGTTCCTCCTCAGGCAGTACGGGTTCTATCACCGGACACTGGGTGGCACCAGCCTCGGGAGCTGGCAGGGATTCCCCACACTGTGCCGGAGCCCAGACTCCCTCTTACACCGCGGCCGTTCTGTGTCTGGCCTCTCTGCTGGACCTCATTCTTACTCCTTGGCACTGCTTCCCCAAGTTTGGGGGCAAGTGACTTAATGCGCTGCTTTGCAAGCCGGGAGGCCTTATGCTGCTTGTCCCTATAGTATTAGCCAGACGCCCCTCCCTCCTGTTTGCTGTGTTTGGGGTAGATTTTAGTGGAGGGTTTATGAGGATAGACTGGGGGACCTGAGGGAAAGGGACCTTAGACTATGGTCTTGTTTAGTCAGACCCTTGACTAATAGCTACAGAGCAGAGGTGTTTTGAGGTAACGGGACTCCTGGAGACTTGGTGATTTCAAACGTTCCTGACAGAAGAGGGGAGGAGCCTTCCACACTCAGCAGTCTCCACTCCCTTTAACCACCTCGTCAGGGCTCAAAATGCCCCCTCTGATCTGGGAGAGAGGGTGGTGAGGTTACAGAGGTCTCAGACCCTGCGAGATGCCAGTTCTAGAGTGATGCGGCGCAGCTTGGGACCACTCGTAATTGGACATGGCCCACACCTGGACAACCCCTGGACAACCCCCACCCCAGCCCCTGGGCTCACAGATGCTCGGTAGGGTCAGGGCCTCCCCTGGAGGGCCAGGGTCTAAGAATGCCTGGACTCTGTGGGGTCACACGCTGGCCATGGGTGCTGTCATGATAGGTGACAGGCAGGGGAGAGAACACAGATGCCTGTGAGCTCCGGTGGGCTACTGTTAACCCCAAGAGACTCCAGAAGACCCCATTGCAACTCCTTCCTGTTCCTTTTTGTTCAAGCCTCATCCAGAAAGCCAGAGAATTGGGCAGCGTCCTCCCTTCTGAGGCCCCTCCCTCAGCTATATTCTCCCAAATCGGGCCTCCTTTAAATTACAGAGGGCCCTCCATAGCTGGCGACTCCCCACATTGACCACCTCCTCCGTTGACCTGACTTTCACAGACTGGACATGTCCGTATCAGTACAGTAGGCCTACCTCCTTAGGTGACCACCTCCAGTGTTGGCCCATTCGTTAGAGTCCCTGGTCAGCTTACAGGGTCTACAGTATGTAGTAAGTATAAAAAGAAACACACATTTCTGTCAACATCGCCTAGTATCAGCTGGGTGGCAGAGAGATCTGGTCGGTCAACAGGAGTCCACCTATAACGCTGTCCTCCAGTTAGAACTCTCTTGTAAGTGACAAGAGAAATGGGCTGAAAGCCCCTCTGTCCAGGTACTTAACGGCCTTATGGGAAACATCAAGGTATGAGGAGTGTGTGCCCTAACTAGGTGTTCCCTGGGTCCCTTGACCTGAACCTTCTACCTTCTTTTGGCCCCAGCTCAGAGAACTCTGAAGTCCCCTCAGAGCCTCCCAAGCAGGGACCAGGACCCCGAGGCAATCCTAGCCTCTACCTCTGAACCCCTGCCTTGCCCACCGGTATATCCTCAACTACTGGGCCCTAAACCCTGCCCTGGACTCCTGTGCCCTTTATAGGATGGGGCCTTGGGCTCAGGGGGCATCAGCCAGGCATGCGTTCCTTCCCTGTGTGGGATGTTAAGCAGCTGCACAAGCCTCGGCCAGTTCTCCAGGGAGTTCACCGAGGAGTTTCAGAGCCTGTTCTTCCCTTTGCTGTCCCATGGAGAGACCTTGCTGTGATTCTCTCTCACTGGTGCACCCAGAGGAGGAAACGTGCATCTGGGCCCAGGCACAGGCTTTTGTAGAAGCCCTGAGCACTGCTCCACCTGTTCAGCTGTCCCCTCAGGGAGTGACAGCTGGAGTGACAGCTAGCCGGAGCTGCCCCTGGGGCCAGCAGGGTGTAGACTGAGATGCCGCCCGGTCCTGCGCCTCTCGGTCACAGGGGAGGAAAGGTGCATCGTTCAGCCTGTAAACTGACACCAGGGACGGGGGGCGCAGAGCCCTGGGGAGAGCCAGCCCTTTGTGGGACCCCACTGGGCCCTGCCATCTGCGGACGTGCCGACAGGCACCCAGCAGCCCCTGGGGAGTGCAGCGTTGGGGACCCATTTCTTCAGTTGGTCAGCTTCAAACATTAGAAGAAAACTGAGACACAGCCTTGGGGCCCCAGACTCCCCAGGCCGCGCTCCTGGACGCACTTTCAGTGTGTTCAACGCCCGAGATAAGACAGAGCAGGAGGGCAGGGCAGCCTGGCGGGAGGTGAGAGCAGCTTCTGACCAGACCTTCTCTATCACAGAGGGGAGCCCCGGGTGACCCTGACACAGCAGATGAGCCTGTGACTTTTTTGGTAGACACGGGACTGCCTTACTCTGACATAACGTCTCCTGCTGGGCCTTTCTCTCCAGAAAATGCTGGGTGGTAGGGGTGGATGGAGCCCATAAACACAGGAGCTTTACCCCTCCCCTCTGTCACCAGTGGGAAACCTGGTCACCCACAAGGTCTCACTCCTGCCTGAATGCCCCGCTGCTTTCTCAGAGACCTGCTTTTGGTCCTGGGACTGCCTGAGCCTCCCGGTGCCTGAGGCCTTTTCTTGGCCTCTGTAGGTTGTACCAAACCGAACTTCAGACCAGTGTCCACAAGTCTGGGGTGAGCAGATTCCAGAAAAGGCAGAGATGGCTCCTCTGGTCAGAGTCACCTTAAAAATCCCACCCTTAGAAAAAGCCGTATTCTCTAAAGAAAGAGGCGCAAAGGGGACGTGAGCTCTTAATACAAATTTTTCTAAAGTATGGGCTGCCAGTGTCCTGCTAGTGCTGGTACCGCCTCGTCCAGGACCTAAGGGCCGTGAAGGAGGCTGTTGTGCCCATCTATCCAGCAGGTCCAAATTCCTATTCTAAGTTAGAAATTCCAGGAGAATCCAATCTGCTTACTGTCCTGGGCCTGAAAGGTGCCTTCCCCAGAGGCTGTTCTTCAACATAGGTGGTGTTCTGACCTTTGTCCCCACCAAGGGTGACAACACTGTCCAGGCTCTTCATTTGGGAGGCAATAGAAGATACAGGGTCTCTAGAACAAAATCCCAAATATCCTGACCACAGGTTGAGGGCTTGGGGTACATTTTAACCCCAGGACAGTGTTTACTGTCCACAGAAAGAAAAGAGACCATTCCAAAACTTGGCCCTTCACAAACCTGAAAACAACTTCGGACAATTTTGAAAGTGCCTGGAGTTTGCAGAATTTGGATTCCAGGCTTCATTGTCATGGCAAGAACCCCTAGATAAAACTTTAAAAGGACTGGATACCAAGCCCTTAATTTGGGGGCCAGAGTGACAAAAGGCCTTCCACGACATTGAAAGGTCCTTCGGCCCTGACCTTGGGAATCCCTGACCACAGAAAGGTGGGATGGCTCTGGCTGCGTTCACCCAGCCTCTGGTCAGGACCTTCTCTAAGCAGCTGGACTCGGAGCAATGGGATGGCCAGACACTTGACAGCACTGCCAGTCACGGCTCCACTCGTTGAAGAGGCCACTAAGTTGAGCTGGGGGATGTCAGTAGAGGTTAGAACTCCTCACAAGGGGTTTTAGCAGAAGGTTGCCATTGGCTCACTGGTGGATACCAGGACCCCTGCTGCACTCCCCCAAATCAGTCTCAAGGAGCTCCAGACTGCACTCCTATCCCACGGAACCACAGAACAAGTCTGCTCCGGCATACCAGACCTAAAAGACAGCCCCTCAGCACGACCAGCCCCATTTGCAGCCATTCTAATATAAGAGAGAGTGCACACCTGTGCAATGGCCCGAGACACCTCCTCACCTCCGTGTAGCTGTGAGTATCACGGTCCCTGGTGTAAGCTCTGGTACTGCGTTAGCTGGTGATCACAGGCGTGGTCTCTTCTCCCTAGGGACTGTGTTTGTGTAAAGGTTTTTCTACTTGGGACTGTCTCAGAGTCATGAACCATTTGCTCATCTTCAGATAATGGGTAGCAATGACACGCTGGTTATTTCCAATTCTTAGCATGTGAATTCTTTGATTTGAACAATTTGAACTGGGATATAGCAAAGTAACTCTTCCAGCAGAGACTCACTGGTTTGTCGAGTTTCTCTAAGGTACATTCAAGCCTCCCAGAGTCTCAGCATTGAAGCATCCTAGCAGGAGGTCGTTACAGCTCCCCCTGTAAAAGCACTTTGACCTTTCCTTCTACCGCCCTGCAACTTGTACACTTTGGTCCTAGAACTGTAGTTTGGACCAGCACCAAGTATGTCTTTAAGTCTGTCTCATCTTTTTACACCTGATGAACATTCAGTGTTGGAGGAAATCGTCACATCTCCCTTTAGCATTCTCCTTGCAAGGCGGGGAGAATCCAGTCTGGGGGCCCTTGTTACGTTTTGCCTTGTAGACCTCAGGAGTGCTGTGAAGTCTTGTAAAGGAGCCCTTTGCATGGCTGGTGTGCGCCACAGTGCCAGGACACAGTGGGTGTGCGTGTCTGTCTCCAGCTGGGGAAGGCTGGGGAGCAGGCTCACTGGGTGTTGGGGGCTCTTATTTGCAACGCTGCACTGAAATTTTCACACTTGAGAGTGCCATAGAGGAAGTACCGGCTCTCTTAGGAGTGTCTTATCTGATCAGCCCAAGAGAAAACTTTCATTTCCGGGTCACTGAAAACTGACTTATTTGGCTAAGTCCGTACCTGAGTTCAGGAATTCCTGGATTCCCCTCACTTCCCTGTGGCTGAGGGTTTATTAGAATTTTCTGTTCAGGAGGGAGCCCTTTACAGTCACAGACATGCCTTCTCCTGACGGCACATAGGTACCTTTTAAGTGTTCAGTGAATTTTAACATATTTACAAAGGTGTTCTACCACCACAATTATAACCTTTATCCAGCCCTGAAAAGGAACCTCATCCAATTTCATAGGCTTATTTTGAATGTGTATCTTCTTGGAAAAGCCACTTATTTTTCTCCTTTAGAGATGAAAACATCAAGGTTCAGGGGGATTGAGACTTCCTTGGTTCCTCATCTCACAGGGACAAGAGTGTGTCATCTGAGAAGCCCCCTGTCAATGCAGCGCCAAGCACAAAGCTTAGGAATGTCAAATTGGTATTAGGTTATTTTTGTCTGCACAGTGGCGCTCCCCTCCCTTATCTCTCTCGGGCCCATTATTAATTTGATCCGAATTCCTGCTTTTACTTATGATTCAAATTTCAAATTATTTTTGATATTGTCTAGCTAAAATTGCTGGTGCTCTTTTTTTTTAGCTTTAGTTAATAAAGTGATTGAACTTTTAGGGAATAGAACTTTTTCTGTCTTTGTACATGGATTCTTGTGAAGGAAATAAATTTGTTTTTACAAGTGGACTCTGAATGTGTCAAGGGAAAAGCACAAAATTTAGGTTCAAGGCTTGAGTTGAAGCCCCGTAATGTCGGTTCCGTATAATGCAGAAATCTATTCCTCCAAAGAACCTTCTAAGCATTCCATGAGCTTGTCCAGAGTGGCTCTGCCCTATAGGGGAGAGAGAAAGTCAAGTTCCTCCCGGGGTGACCTCACGGCCCCCTCCACCTGCTGAGCTTGTCTCCCCCATCACCTCCCTTAGAGCTCAGTGCAAATCTCCTCCCCTACAAGCAGCGTCCTACTCTGGTTTGAGTGTACAGTAGTTTTAGTAAGACCTTGAAAAGAACAGTTTGCTTCTTTCTAACACCAAAGTGAGATTTGTGGTAACTGAGAGAATCAGAGTGTGAAATGAACAGTGAGCTGAGATATTTAATAGTTCAGGGGACATCAAGGATGGTCACTTCAAGCAGATAGGACTAGATTGTGGGGTGGAGACGGGTCACTGTAAGCGGAGGGACTCGAGTGTGGGGTGGAGACGGGTCACTGTAAGTGGATGGGACTCAAGTGTGGGGTGGAGACGGGTCACTGTAAGTGGATAGGACTCGAGTGTGGGGTGGAGACGGGTCACTGTAAGTGGATGGGACTCAAGTGTGGGGTGGAGATAGGTCACTGTAAGTGGATGGGACTCGAGTGTGGGGTGGAGACGGGTCACTGTAAGTGGATGGGACTCGAGTGTGGGGTGGAGACGGGTCACTGTAAGTGGATGGGACTCGAGTGTGGGGTGGAGACGAGACTCAGGAGGCATTGGTTGCTGGAGCTGGGGACAGAGCTGTGGGGCTGGGCTCAGGGGATAGGGACAGTTGACCTGCTGCCTCCGCCCTGCATGCCCACAGGGGTCCTGATGCTCTTGTCTGTATTTCTGGTAGAAAAATATTTAAAGAAAATAATATCTTTAGATAGGAAAAGGTTGATACTTCAAATCACCTCTTTAACTGGGCCATTGCAGGCATTCTGATATGCCTCTTCCACTTGGGGTTCCAAAGGGCACGTTCTTGGAGAGAGTGAGGTCTGAACAGCCCACTACGTTCCTCCTCGGCACCCCTTCCCTTGTTCCTTGATATACCCGTCAGGGTCTCGAGGCAGCTTTTGGCTCATACGGCTCTTACCTCCAAAGCTATGAAAATGAATTAAATGCATTTCTTTGCCTTTCATTTTATAAATTTTATTCCCGAGTGTGTGGCATGTATGTGTGTGTGTGAAAGAAAAGTTTCTGGTGACTGTTCTTACTTACATCCATCCTTACTCCAGTGACTTGTCTCTACAACCAATTCCTGACCAGAGCTTCGCTGCCTGTTGTGGCCCCGCTGAGCTGGAATGGACCATTGCAAGGCCCTTCAAACCAGGATGCGCAGGCGGCTCATGTGAAAATCTCAGGAAAATGTAGATCCCGTTCAGAGGTTTGGGGTGGGGCCTGGGGCTCTGCGGTTCTAACAGGGAGACGCTGACCAGTGTGTGCAAAGCGCACCGTAAGTAGCAGGGTGAGGATCCAGACAGGGCCACATGGTGCAAGTTGCCCCGAGCTCCTGTCGTCCTGCACCAGGGCCCATGATGATTCGGATACATTGGCCGTCAGCGTTGGGTGGGGGAACTGTATCCTGGGAGGAAAGGCGAAAAGATGTCCTTGTCCCTGTACTTTGCCAGTTTTTGATTTGACTCGGCATGGGACCGCACATGCAGTAAGCAGTGTGGGTGCCTTGGGGCAGATTCTGCCCTGCACATCTTACATGTGGCCCACGTTGGAGGCAGCACCTCCCAGGGACGGCTGTCCCTGCCCCCCAGGGCCCTTGACTTGTGTGCACTCGGGAAGGCGTGGTGGCTCTAGGGAAGCTGCTGCCATGGTTCTCTCTCTGACTTCCAGACAGAGATTCCCTTCCCAAAAGGAACCTAAAGGGATCTGGGAAGATAGAAATGCAATAATACCTCATTTAAAAAAGTTTATAAAGCTTTATCACAAATACAAATGCCTTTTGTATGGACTGTATCAAGCTATTTCAGTAGAGTCTGCTAAGCGTGGATTAGGCCTCCTGTTTAAAAAGAAAAAGTATTTTTGTTTTGACACTTAACATTTCCAATTATATCAGGCCTAAGTCCTAGCACAAATATATATTATTTTTACTCTTCCATCGATGGGAAAGAAAAAGGTTTCGAAGACCTTTTCAAAAAGGTTCTCCTCGGTGTTAGTTACTATTCTTATCTACACAATTCAGAAAATTGCAAATTTCATTATAATTTATGTATATATAAATTTGCTCTAATGTGGTGTTTTCTGTGGTCCTGGAAAGTTATTTCAGGAGGTTGTTTCAGGAGTTTTTTCACAGCCTGATACATTGGCTGTGAGTTTTACACAGATGAGAGCTGCCCACATCCGCCATGCTCGGCCTTGTGCACGGAGCTGGCCCCTTCACTGCCATGGGGTGCATTTATTCCCAAAGCTATTGCATCAGATGCCATTTTCTGGAAATAACAGAGTGAAAAATTATGGTGTCCTATCTGTCTCTACCACATGACCCTAGGGCACTTGGATTGCTATGGAGACTGACACTTCAAATAGAGTGAAATATACTTTTAATTGCCTGTGAAGATTTCCATTTTGTCATTCCTTTATTGTAAGCTGCAGCAATAATGTATCAGTAGATTCCATTCAGCTGTATATTTTTTGCTAGTTTAAAATGATGGCTCCTATTAATTACTTTGACTATTCCGCCAGAGCAAAAGGAAGAGGTGAGTTTTTAACAACACGACACTGGTGATGTCACCTCTCTGTAGCCAGTCATCCCGTGGTAGAGCATGGTCCTCTCCAAAGAGTTTTGAGGAATAAAATCAGAACCATTCCGTGTCCCTCTGTGTGTGTGTGGGGGGGGGGAGGCTCATGTTGCTCCCCAGTGCGGGACAGTGGCTGGAATTCACAGGTTGACTATAAGTTCTAAGCACAGATGGATTTCCTTGGCTTTAACTCTCCACCTATCTGTGGCTGGTGAGGAAGCAGTGAGCCCAGCTGATAGGGAATGTGCGGCGGTCAGGTGCAGGGAGATGTAGTCTTACCTTGTCCTTAAACCAGCAGAGGACTGCTTTTAAACAGTGGTTGTGCTCTTCCCTTAGAAGCTTCTCCTGCAATCTCCTGGGTCACTGATGGCATGGCCTGGACGCCATGCTGGGACAATGAGACTGGTGAGCATCAAAGCAGACGGGCTCCAGGAGGGACCCAGGCTCCCCCCGGCCTCACGCACATGAGTTTCCACCTGCCATTCTATAACATTCAGTTCTACTAAGTTAGCTCAGTTATATAGGTATCTGCTGTGGTTTAAAAATACGTTTAGTATAAGGCTTTCAGATTTAGTAAATCACACATGATAACTTGCAGAGCAGTAGTAAAATGAAATATACCGTAATCTAACATATACAAACCCGGGTGATGGATTGTAGAGGCAGCAATCCTGCTCTTTTATTTACAGAAGGGAACATTGGTTCCGGGGCGGGCGACCAGGTGGCTCAAGATCAGGCTTGGGACACCCGTCTAGCACTTTCCTCACTGAACTGCATCGAAAAGTAAAGGACAAAAATAAGGAGAAAAATGTCAATGCCTCCAATACTCGGAGTGATTCCCGGCCATACGCGCTCTGGGGGACGGCAGGAGGACAAGACTGAGGGTTTTCTCCGAGGGGAGCACTCGCCATTCTCAGTGGGCACGTGGAGCAAGTGTGGGAGACCCGGCTGCAGGACTCCCCTAAGTCAGGCACATCCAGTCCCCTGCACGGTCCTGCAGCCGGCACTGTAGCAGTTTGTTTTACGTTCACCTCAAATGTGCTTCAGTCCCACGACCAGAGCTTCGTGTTGGCAGCACACCAGCTAGCTGTGACCGTGGGTTTGCTGTGCCACAGTCCCCAGTGGTCACCTGTAAATCCAAGATTTGAAAATCAAATTGAATGTAAAACACTTGTAAGGACATAGCTTATTTAGAGCATGAAACATCTGTTTCTGAAGTAAAGAATTCCTTCCTAATTGCCCTGTTTTATAATTGGGTAGCAGGTGCCTAGGATGAGAGAAGTGTGGAATACCGTGCCAAAGGCTTCCTAAAAAATTAGCAAAAGCTTAGGCCTCTATTTTACTAATTTCTTAATAAAATTATTCCAGAAGATTTATGAGCTGCGATTTCATATATTTTAGGTGAGCAAAATGAAACAGGAGCAGTTGCTATTGTAACTGTCCCTGTCACAGGTGTGGGCTGCTTGTTCCTTGAGGTTACCGTGAAGCCGGCCCTGGGATGGACAGGCGTTTGAGGCCTGGAGGTCCAGAAGACAGAGCCGCGGGCTGGCAGAGGGGACACTAACTCATGGACAGTGACAGTGTCTGGGGGTAGCTTGAGCTCTTTTTTTTTTTTTACTGCTACCTGAAGCCAAAATTTCCTACAGAAATAAAATAAATGTGTCTTACGGGAACCCAACTGAGGTCATACAAAGAACGTGAACTCTGCACTAGGGTTCTGTTTGTATCAGGTGCGACTGACACGCCCTCTGTGTCACTGTGGATGGGCTTCTCTGGGTTAATAGTTGCTGGTTTTGTAACTTCCTTTGAAGCAAAGTTCATTCCCATGTCTGGGGCTTCCCAGAGCCGGCTGGGGGAACCCAGAAGCAACTGGCTTGCTGTCCCTCGTGTTAAGGAACATGGTCACATTTCAGTCATTCATGGAACTGAATCAAAAGGAAAGAAGGAAGGAGGGGTGAGAGGGCAGGAGAGGGGTCGAGGAAAAGAAGGAAAAACAGGAAAAGAAAAGGAAGGGGGGGAGGACGAGTGTTCTTGGGGAGTAGGCTGTTTCCAAAATAGGTATGAAACCTCTGGCTGGTGGGCCCTTAGCTCCCTTCCTATTTAAGCAGTCTTTTTGGTCATTATTAATATTACTACTAATGGTATCTCCAATTTTACTATCAGTATATACTAAATAAACCAATTCATAAGGCTCAGTGGCTTAAATAATGATACTTACCTACACTGTCTTCAAGGACTTTGGGAAATTGTATTTGCTCTTCAAAATATTCCTTGTTCTATAGAAAGTCTGGCTATATAGCTTGTAGTGGAGAGTGACGAGGTAAGTGCTCAAGGCTGCTGGTGAGTGACCATTTCTTTGTTTTCTGGTGTTATGAGATCAGCACATATTCCAGGTAGAGGCTGCGCTGTCAGCCTGGGCCCCAGAGTGAAGAAAAGGAAGGCGGCACCTGGCTGTAAAGGGGACCCTGGCAGGAGCAAGGCACGAGTCTCCGCCCCGTAAGCCTCTGGGATTCTGGAGCTGACTGTTACCACGGCATAACCCAGCCCGCCCTGCCTGATGGCACACACCTTAAGTATGAGCATTCTGGGGTCTTTGATTTATGTTAATTTGTACAGCCTTAGCAAGATCAAGACCCTGTCTCTATACAAAAAAAAAAAAAAAAAAAGAAGAAGAAGAAAAGAAAAGAAAAATCAGCTGCACATGGTGGTGCACTTGTAATCCCAACTACCCAGCTACATGGGAGGCTCAAGCACAAGAATGCTTGAGCCCAGGAGTTTGAGGTTGCAGTGAGCTGTGATGACACCACCACACTCCAGGCCAGCCACAGAGCTGGAGCCTCTCTCTCTCTCTCTCTCTCTCTCTCTCTCTCTCTCTCTCTTTCTCTCTCTCTCCATATATATCTATAGTCACATTGCTCCCAAAGATTAAATGCCACTTAGAAAGTACATCCGACTCAATAGAATTAAAATGTATAAATTACATAAGACACACATTTGAGTCTAAGAAAATGAGGGCAGAGAAGTAAATCACAGCCAAGCCTGATGCCATTTGCTTCTGTGCTACATGAGGTCTCTACTCAAGGATAGCCACTGTGCCAGTGAGAAGAGGGGCACACCGTTCACTGCTCACGTGCACCTGTCTTATCTCCCAGGAGCTCTGCACGCCGTGAGCAGGAGCACAGTAGGAATTCAGGGATACCAAGCACACTGGTTTATCAGTAGCTGAATAGGTGCATAATAGCCCCTGCAATGAAATGCTGAATTGGGACACAAAACTTAGGTGTGCAGACTCAACCCCCAAATCTAAACCTTGATTCCAGCAGACTCGGAAGTATTTGCAGGGGAGACAGATAGCTGGGTCTGAGGAGTGGACGTGGCCAGGCTTACCAACCCAGCTGTGTACTTGGAGGCAAAGCAAAGTCATGCCAGGACCTGCCTCCGCTGACCACCTGGGAATAGGAAGGACACCAGAAGGGGCGGAGCTGAGCTCATCAGGCCGGAAGCCTAGAGCACTATTAATCTGGTTCACCTTGGTCCCGAGTGGCCGTCTGGAGGTGAGTGATGGTGACTCCATGATGAGGTAGAAACACGTCCTACTTTCATACAAACTACAAACTGAAGGGCATTGCTCTTCTTTGTTGAAAATAAAAGGAATAATTCTAGCCACATGTTACTGGCTTCACACTGCATTTTTCAGGTCTAAGATGCAAATTATTTATATATTTTATATCCCTGATGTCATGGCATGTTATATTTTGATTGGAAGTAAATTCTTACACATAGTCCATAAAATAATCTTACCTATTACAACCAGTGGTCTCTTAGACTCATTGAAATATAGCAAAAGGACATTTGCAACAGCAAAAATATCACCTTGCATCAGGGGAACAAGGCTTCTGTCCTGACTAGCCCCTGCAGGTGTAAGGAGGGGCCGAGGCAGGACCTCACTTCCCTGGTGTGTCTGCCATCCGGTCATGGGTGCCAGGCAAGAACCGGAAATCCAGGACTGACAGATGTCAGAGGAGGCAGCACAGACTTTTACAGTCTCTGACATCAGTGATTCCAAGGTTTGAGACTTCAATTTTATTTTATTTTTATTTTTTATTAAATCATAAACACATAGGTAATGTATACATTAATGCATTTATGGGGTACAATGCGCTGATTTCATTTAGAATCAGGAATGCTTACATCACACTGGTGAACATATGAGACTTTTTTTTTTTTTATCACGTTTAGGAAACCAGAAGGCCACAGATCAAAATGGCCAGAGCCACTTATTCAAGTGATCATAGAAGTAGGTGGTGAAATTGGTCTTTCAATCCCTAGCAAGCAAGGAAGCAATGGTAACTGTGATGCTGCCGAACATTCAGGAAAGCCAGGATGTCCTAAGGGGGAAAGAGGAATCAAGAAAATGAAGATTAACCAGCTGTAGAATATTAGGGACCAGTCCTAGAATGCTAGTCTCTCTCTGTATTGACAATCATTGTCTGTTAGAAAGACCAAAGACATTTGCACCAGAACATTTATCGCAGCCCAGTTCATAAATGCCAAACTATGGAAGCAGCCCAAGTGCCCATCGACCCACGAATGGATTAACAAATTGTGGCATATGTACACCATGGAATACTATGCAGCCATGAAAAGATGTATGGAGACTTCACATCTTTTATGTTTACGTGGATGGAGCTGGAACATATTCTTCTTAGTAAAGTATCTCAAGAATGGAAAAAAGTATCCAATATACTCAATACTACTGTGAAATCAGGATATAATCACCTACACATTCATAGGAATGGTAAAACATAACTATAGTCCAGAAAGAAGGGGGGAAGAGGAAAGAGGAAAGGGGAGGAGGGAGGCTGGGAGGATGGACGGTTTGGGGGCATGTGTATGATGTAATGATACATTTCTATACTATCAAGATTAGAGTTTGAGGGCGGCACCTGTGGCTCAAGGAGGAGGGCGCTGGCCCCATATACCAGGGGTGGTGGGCCAAAAACTGCAAAAAATAAAGAAAAGAAGAATAGAGTATGAATGTTTTTGCCACAACAAATAAGTAAGCAAGCAGATGGTTATGTTAATCAGTTAGATATAAACATTCCACATGGTATATCAAATCAGTACATTGTACACCATAAATGCATTAATTTACACAGTTACGATTTAATTTAATAAAGAATTAAAAAATAAAAGAAAGACCAGCTTCTCAAGGCAAAGGGCAAGGTGAATATAACATCCTCAAACCTTAAAATACCTAATGCCAAGTTTAGTGTCTGTGTGTGTGTGCACACACGTGTGCCTAGATCTTTGATCTTACATAGTAAACATATGGAATATGTTTACTCAGACAACCACACCAACTTAAGGGTTGACGCCTTCTTAGAGTGTCTGAAAATCTAAAAAGGCTGTGTGCACAAATAGAAGACTCCATCTTAGCAGGGAGGATGCTGAGGAATGACCCTGTTTGTACCTTTGAATAGTAGGTGTGTGGTCTGAAGCACATTGCTTGCAAACACATGCCAACTTGGTTATGCCGTGGTTTGATTATCATCAGAAACACAGGCCTCGATAGTTGTTGTTCAATCTGTGAATATGATTGTACATGAACATTTATCAGCTGGGCACCCTTGGCCTTGTTCTTTCACTTTTCTGTGCCTTTGTTTCCCTGTGTGCTTAACATGGAATAATAATAGAATTTAACGTTTAGGATTTTGAGAAAGTTTAAATGAATTGGTGTTGTTTGTGTTGATGATGATAATGAAGGTTAAAGTTGTGACTAAGCCGTTGCTTCTCCCAATGGCCAATGACTCTCCTTCTTAGAGACCTTACTCCAGCTTTTAACTCTGGGCCCATACCAGAGTTTTCCTTCCTCTTTGTGGATTGCAGCCCTGGGTATGTGGTTCTGACTTTAGGTTGGAAGGAGACGGCTTGAGAAGTAGGAGCAGGGCTGTAGCTATGTGGGTTGGTGGGAAGTTGATGAGTGCTAGACGGTCTGCCCAGTGGTTGGTCTCAGTCCTCGAGGGCTAAAGGAAAGGGCAGAGGATTCTGGTGCCAGGGGTGGCAGAACGTGGGGGTTGCCCACCACCAGGCTTCATGGCAGAAACAGAGCAGCACCCCGAGTGTGCTGTGGGTGAAGGGGGCCACAGGGACCCACGAAGGGGTCAGGAACCTGGGCGTCCGTCAGTGTTTGGTGGGGAGGGTTCTATACCCGTGTGCTGTGGCCATCAGGAGACAGTGGACTTGGGGACACACTGTCATTTCCACCTGCCTAGCTGCACTTGGTCGGATTCTCCACATTGTACTTACAGAGCTGTGGGGCTGCCAGGCTCGGTGGGAAGCCTCTGAGTGAACCGCAGTGTGGGCGAGGGAGGTGGGAGCAGGGCTGAGGATGGGGAGAGGCCTCTCGCTGGGGGATGGTGCAGGGAACTGCCGTGTCCAGTCCTAGGCTCTGAGGAAGGGTGGCCATCCTGGGTGCTGGGTGCTCTAGATGCCAATTTAAGAGAAGCGCTCTTTTTATAAGGGCTCAGGAGAGCTCCACCTTCACAACCTGACCGCCTCGCAAAGGTCCCACCTCTTAGTGCCATCACATTGGTGATTAGGTTTCAACATAAGAATTGGCGGGGGAGGCACAAACATTTAGACTGTAGCAGACTTACATTAATAAATACTACACTATACTTTTTCCTATGCGTTTTGTATTTATATATAAAAAACCCAATTAGAAGGGCATAGTTGAGAGACAGGATAACACATGGGGCAAGAGTTCGTGCAGAGAGCAGAGAGGACGCCAGACCGAGATGCTGGGCAGGGCGCTCCCGGCACGTGGATTTGAGAAAAGGCAGAGCAGAAGGAACATGGCAGGCCGTACTGGGAGAGAAGTGTAAATGGGTTAACTGGGAACAAAGGAATAAAACCACTGCAGATCTCGCTGGCTACAGTATGGGGGGAGTGGAGGGGACCAGGCCAGCACAGTGAAAATGTTGGCTTTTTCTCCAGTGGGGTGGGCGTGATTGGAAGGCTTCCAGCAGGGAAGTGAGATGGTCTGACTTGTGGAGAGGGGGCTCAATGGGGAAAGCAGGATTCCAGGTCAGGGGAGCCCTGGGAATGAGCCTTGAAGAGGAGTCCAGGATGACATCATTTTTTGAGCCCGAGCTGCAAAAAAGAGGAAAGTTGCGCTCACTGAGATTGGGAATGCTGTGTGGGAGGCGGGTTTGGGGTTGAAGTTTCCTGCTTTGAGATGGTAAAGTCATAGGAATTGGCATAGATGAATCTAGAGTTTGACATTAGGCTGGAGGTTAGGGGTGTCCTTTTAGGAGTCATCAGCAAATAGATGTTATTTGCAGCCCTAAGATGAGCTCAGAAGGGAATGAGTGCAGCCTGAGAAGAGCCCAGGCTAAATACAAGGGCTTGTGAAGCTGTTGATGACACCTTTGCAAATGGCTTTGGAGAAAGACACCAGGGTACTTGGCCACCAGGAGCAGGTGTGAAGGGCTGTCTTACTGCACACTCATTTGTTCTGTTACTAATTTTGTAATCATGGCCGATTTGAAAGAAACCTTTTCTTTCTTGTTTTTCTTTTCCCCCAATAGCTGTTTGAATTGTGATTTATTTGATTGGCAGAAGGGGTGAACTTTATTTTTTATTTTTTATTTATATATTTGTTTAGAGACAGAGTCTCACTTTGTCGTCCTCGGTTGAGTGCTGTGGCATCACAGCTCAGAGCAACCCCCAGCTCTTGGGCTTAGGCGATTCTCTCGCCTCAGCCTCCCGAGTAGCTGGGACTACAGGCAGAAGAGGTGAACTTTAGTAACTGTAATAGCCGTTTGCATAACTTATTGTGAAGTAAATTATTTTCATTTTCCATTATTCTAAGTCAAAGGGATTGGTTTTATTCTGACACAGTAGAAGCCACTAAGCATTTTTTAAAAGTGCAGCGTGATGCAGGTGGCTAATTGGAAATATTAATAGGAAAATCCCTCTCCCCACATTCTGTCTTTATAAGTCATTGACCGGTAATTCTGAGTCCAGAGCCTCGACTTGCTGAAAAGCTTGGGCAAACTGGTTTTGGATAACTACTGGTCAAGTGTAAATTAGTTAACTGGGAATCACAGAAGGAAAGCAAGCAGTGCAGATCCTGCTGGCTACAGTGTGGAGCGGCCAGCCGGGGATATCCGTCACCTGGATCAAGACACACAGTGTAGGGAGACAGAGTCCCATCCTCGTGTGGAGCAGCCTCTCGGGGACACCCGTCACCTGGATCAAGACAGAGCGTAGGGAGACAGAGTCCCATGCTCTTGTTTGCCTTTTCTTAAGCCAATTATCAGCCAAACCCCCTTGCTCCACAGCACTGGCCTCTCCTTCCCAGCAGGATATGGCTCCTACAGACATTCAATTCATGTTGTTTTATTTTCTAATTGACAAAAATAGAATCGATTGTTCAGGTACAACGCGTTGTTTCTAAATGCCTGTAAATCGTGTGATGGCTCCATCGATGAGGGTAACATGCATTGTGGCAACTGTAGTTAATAACTGCATGTTATCTTGTGAAAGCCACTAAGTATGTAACTGTGTCTCCACAAAACTACTTTTTGATAGTAAAAAACATTAGAATCTACCTACTGGCTCTTGATAAATCCTTGCATATGATCAGCTCAAAACCCATTCACCAGACACCAGAAAGGCAGCTCTTGGCTTTTAGAATTGCCTTCAGAACCTGGAGTACATGCTGGGGACACATTCTTGTGAATTCTGGAATCTATGAAAAATATGAGGGTCATTCAGCAGAGGCACTTGGGGTGAGCTTGACGTGGGGAAATAGCTGTTAAGCTTGGCTTCAAGTCAGGGAGAAGAACCAACCGTGCTATGTAGGCAAGGCTTGTTTTAGAACAATGTGACTGATTTTCTTGCATGGTTCTGAAAGCTGTTCTCAAAGAGGAATCCCCAAAATACTGTGACCGCAGCGGCGTTATTAGGACTAGCTGGTTCCATCAGAGGCGACTCCCTTACAGGGAGCATGTTCACTTGGAGGGGTGTGTCTTGGTTGGCCTTTCGACAGCGATCTTCAGAGATTATAGTCACAATTGTGTACTTGTGCCTTTCCCGTTGAATTAAAAACAATAATTACTGGAAATTGTGCATTTAAGATTCCCTGGATAAGAGTCAAGCCAGACTGCAAGATCATTACCCACTCCCGGTAAGAAAGGGTGGTTCTGCATCCACAGGCAGAATGGAGGTGCTCAAAAGACTTGCCATTTCAAGAAAAGAAAAGGATCACATCCATCAAAGCACTTGCTGACAGAAAACGCCAGCATTAACTTACTCCACATTCGGCTGGAAGCTTTGGCAGTCTCACTACGATGGCAAATGAGACAAGTTTTGTCATTATTTCTGGCTCATTTCTATAAACGTAACTTTTCTTTCTTCAGGTAGCTGTCCTAGGAAGAAAAATATTGTTCTTTGTGGAAGGAAAGTGAAGTATTTCTTGGGAGGGGGGGAAGCTTATTTAAGTTTATTATTCTGTCAGCCTCCTCTGTGGCCCTCTGAGGTTGTCGCAAACAGCCCTTTTTCTGTGAGCACTGATTTCTGCCATCCCGAGCACACAAATTCTTTTAACAAATGATTTTTCCTCAGACAACAATCGAATCCTAATATGTTTATCTTGAGCTTGTACTATGGCTGGTAGCCTAAGCCTTGCATTTTAACAGCCTCTTAAACGTGTCTGCAGTGGATGGCCAGTTATTGTTGAGCTTCTCATTTGCATGGCCGGGTCGGCGGGCCACCTCCCGCGGGAGGGAGAGCCATCTTCACATGTGGTGCAGAGCAGTTGGTCTCCACGCTGCTCAGCAGAGAGCTGCTTCTCCTTGTGGGTTTTCCGGTTGGAACTGCAGAAAGAGCTCTTCATCATTTACAAAGGACAGACAGGGGAGCTATCACAGTCAAGAGTTAATTTTCTATGTCATTTCATTTTTTTTCCTGCTACTTGCCTTTGATTTATTTATCATTTTGTTTATATGAATTATGGGCCACCAACATCTGCCCAGAGGGAATGTCTTCCGATTGACGCAGCTTTCTCTTCTTTCTTCAAAGAACACAGAGAAATAGCAGCAGCTGAAGGGCCACATGAGAGAACAGACGGGCTGAGATCTGGTTGCAGTAAGGGGCCTGGGCCACACACCTGCCCACCCAGGCAGACGACAATCTAGTCCACAGCAACTGTGAAATCGTCACAGCTCAGTGACGGGGCAGGGTCCAGCCTTACCTTCTCAAGGTCATCTCACCTTGATCAGCTCCAGGGTCCTCACCTGGGGACATGATGGCTTCTGACTCCTCTCCAAAATCTCACTTAGCTTAGAGATGTGGTGACTGCTGCGCAGTTTGCCTCACGTGACACACAATTCCATGTCCCCTCTCTGGCTGGCACAGAGGAGCAGCAGGTGGGCACTCCCAGGCAGGACAGCGTGCCCGCCATTTGTCCTGTCCAGTTTGGGTAAACTTTTGCCTGTGTTGAAAATATAATTAAGTTTATGATAACCAGAAGGAAAAAACCATGCAAGAATACTCTGTGTCTTTATGAACGCCATGAACACTTTCTCCACCTTACTGAGCTGATTTCTCCCGCTGCTTCTCCTGAGTGTAAGGCATTGTACCAGTTCTCCGGGGCAGGTTCAAAGCGCAGAGGAAGTGAGAATACCAGCTGTTCCCTATACGCAGATGGCTCTGTTTCTCTCCAGCATCCTGTTCTTCAATTTATTAAAGTATCTGTGGTGTCCTGCATTGCCACTCTCTCTCTCTCGGTGTCTCACCTGTACTGAGACACACACCACAGGACCACCTTTTGGCTCCTTCCAAGGGTGCAGAGTTCTCTGCCCAGCCATGCCCTACTCAGCCCACATTGTGTGGCCACCTAGGTTGTTTCCAGTCCTGTAGGGCAAAGGTCAGTGAACTACATCCCTCAGGGAGAGTGAGCCCAGGGCTTGTCTTTGTAAACCACCTGTCTTGCTGGACCACAGTCACTACCTTCTGTTTGTGCCTTGTCTGTGGCTGGTGCAGCAGCAGCAGAGTCGAGTGGCTGCATCGCAGAGCCACGTGCCACCTGCCACACTACCATCTTCTCCAAGGCTGCTCTCAGGGGTGCCGTTCCTGCAATGGGGGAACGTGATGGAAGCCTCCTCTAATTTGAAGCCCTATTCATTTGTCTAAGTGAGGCCTGGTGACTCGGGCTATGTTGTGACTCAGCAGACTGTGGGCCCGTGAGCTGAGCTGAGGGCCACCTGCAGCTGGTGGCAGGGAATGCATTGAGGGGCTTGGAGACTCTCCCCCGGCCTTGCAGTGAGAGGCTTGGAGACTCTCCCTGGCCTTTGCTTTTCCTGTTAAGGCTGTGCTTGAGCTTGATTCTGACCACAGCGGCAGTGAGGCAGTGAGAGGCCCACCATGGCCCAGGGCATTGGCCTGGCTGAGGGTAGGGCTGAGACTCAGAAGAGCACAGGGATGGGGGAAAGTCCCAACAAAGAGCTAGCCCACCAAGGGGGGTCACAGCGGGACTGACTCTGGGCATAGTGACAGCAGCTGGGCCGTGCAGGCAGGTGACAGGGCACACAGAGGGGGGCCAGGCATCTTGTTCCTGTGGAGGAAGGAGGACATGCTTGGCAGGACAGGGTGTCTGGGTGTGAGTCAGATGCAGAGGGAGGGACGAGGGGACATGCCCAGAGAGGGGTGCGGGTTACCATGCCGGGGAGCTCAGCTTGGAGACAGACCACTTGCGCTAATGTCAGCACTGCACATCACAGCGTTAAGATCCTGCATGTGCCAGCCTGCTGCCCACGCCGCCGACAGAGCAGACCCTGCCCCAGCTGGGCACTCCCCCTGCTCTCCTCTCCGCTCAGCGGTGGCAGCTCAGTGCCCGGCACACACAGCCATGGTGCGTTTTTGGCATGTGCTCCCTGCTTCTCTACAGCAGTGCTGAAGGTGCGTGAAGTTAGCCCAGTCTACAGATAGGCAAACTGAGGCCCAGGGAAGGGTTCCAAGTCCGACTTGACTCTCACCTGTGCACATCACCACACTGGTGCTCTGCTCTACTGCTCATCTGACCCCAAGCTTCCAGGCAGGGGCACGTTCAAGCGGCCACTGTGGGCCCGGTCCACACCTGCCCCTTCCTGGTATTCTCTGAGTGCTCAGCATCTGTAGCTGAGACTGGGTGCTGGGCTGTAGGTTACATCACTCGGCAAGAGCTTAGTACTGAGTTCATTCATAGTCACAAGCATGGTGAGATTCTGCCGGCCAGCAGGTCTGCTAATAAGATGTTATTAGTTTTCTGTTTGTTTTGAAGGAATCTAATGTCACATGAAGTCCTTACTTCAGCACCAGGCTAGTTGCAGTTCTCTCAAGGGGAAGGCAAAGCTCTGTCCATGGCGGCTTCTGGGCCCTGACTGCTCCTGGGAGATACGCAGGTATGAAACACAGTGTGGTCAGGAGCGAGTCGAGTCTCTGAGCTGGCCCTCCTTGTCTACGGAGACAAGGCAGAGGCCCCTGGGCAGGAGGGCAGGCCGCCGTGCAGAGCTCGCCAGGTGTCTGAGATGTCAGTGAGGATGGGCGATCAGGGTGGGCTGGAGGGGCCGGGACAGGTCCAGAAGTGGGAGTCTGGGGCAGGCATTATGGAGAGATGAGGAGCCGACCACCCCCACGGGCCTGCACCTCTGCCTGGTGCCCAGACAGGACAGCGAGAGGCAGTGGGCAGCTGAGCTGCGGCAGCTGGAGGGCAGAGAAGTGAAGCCGGGGCTCCCAGGGCTGCCCCCCACCACTCCCACTGTTCTGGAGCCTGAAATGTGCGGCTTTGCTGAGGCGGCCGGAATGACTGCACAGCAGCCAAGCCTGGGCTCAGGAATCTGGAGAAAGGCCTTGACCTAAAATCGGCTCCGGACAGACTAGATGGGTGGTAGAGGTGGACTCAGGTGGGGACAGGCTTGGGAATTCCCTCCAGTCCTGGGCGAGCACCCGACTTAAGAGAAGTTGTCTGGTCTCAGATTCTGGAGCAACGCCGTGGGCCCCAGGCAGCAGCCTTCACCAAGGGAGAGGAGGAGCGGGTGAGATTCTGCCGGCCATCAGCGGCCGCAGTCCACATTCTCTCGGGATTATCACTAAGCCAAAAAAGTTCAGCATCCAATTTTCAGGACCCCCCTTCCTCCATGCGTCCTCCTGTGTTTTCTGCCCATTGTCATTGGGTTCAGCCCGGCGAGGGCAGAGCACGCCAGGAGATTCGTGCCCAGCACGGGCCCAGGGAGGTTTCCCTGGTGGCTCCATGACACTGCCCTTGTGGGCAGGAGCTGGGCCTGGTGAGGTTACACCTGCGGGGCCCCATTCCACTGGGGGAAGGGAGGGCTCAAAAACGTACAGCAGGTGCTGGGGGCTCTCCTTGCTCTCGCCTCAGTAATGAGACCTTGGGAGACAGGGAAGGGCCCCTTTTCATGCTGTGTCCTAACCAGCTTCCCTTTCTCTCTGAGGAACGCGCTAAGCTCTGTGCACATTCCCACGTCCTCCCCAGTTGGGAGGAGCGAGCCGCCTGCAGCCTGCGGCACTTCCCTTGTGTCCGGCATCTGGTACACAACCCCTTCTCACTTCTCTTTTATCTTTGTTCTGTTCACGTATTGGCCCCAGAGGAGCGGGTCAGCTTCTCAGAGCTGAGGATTAGGCTTCCCATCTGAAGCTTTGTTATCGGCTAAAAAGGTGCAGAAGGAACCCGTCAGATTTGCCGCGCGGAAGTCTGAGGCCGACGTCATCCCTTTGAGTGAAAGTGAGAGTTTCCAGGGTAGAGACCAACCCACTAGGTCTTAAAGAGAGCAGAGCAAAGAAATTGACATTGAATGTTTCAGAAAACCATATAGATCCTCTACCTCTAGGAGACTGGGTGGTGGAAAAAGCCTAAGGTGGGTTGAGAAAACAGGGCATGGGTCAACATTGCTGACGTGTTAATCACGAGCAGGCAAGTGCTTTGCTGACTGTGTAAAGTTTGGACTGTGTCCAAAAGGCCACTGTCCACTGTGATTTTGAAAGTGAAATAATGGACCATAATATACTCTGTATCACAATTTTTGTAATGACACAGGTATACCCAAAGGAAAAGAAAGTCACTTTATAAAAAGGACACCTGCTCTTGAATGTTTATAGCAGCAAATTCACAACTGCAAAGATGTGGAAACAACCCAAGTGCCCACCCCTCTGTGAACACCAATAAAATGTGGTTTGTGCGTAATGCGGGATACTGCTCGGCCACGAAAATAATGGCAATCTAGGGTCTTTTTTCGACAATCTGGGGGGAGCTGGAAACTGCTCTTCTAAGTGGAGCATCACAAGAATGGAGAAACACATGCGCTCAATAAAAACCAAAACTAACTGCACATAATGCGTGAGACTGTTTCTGTTCTATTTAGCTCATCTTTTCTCATGGGTTCTCTTCTCCCCTTCCCTGCAACTTCATTTTGGGTTTCCTATTCCTCAAGTCCCATCGCTTAAAGAAAGCAAGCAAAGAATGGTGGGGAAACTCACACTCACGGAAACGTTCCGAGGACAGAGCTCTGCTGAGTCACTTGAGTTGACAGTTGTGGAGCGCAGAGTGCCTACCTGCAACTCCTCAGCACGACGTGGCCAGACACGCTCATTCATCCAGCCAAATCCCTTAACTGAAAATTCCTAGGCCATAGACGCAAAAGCACTCTTGACATACATCAATGATGACACAAACTTTGGTTTTAATTCCTTTGTGTGCTTTTATGATAAAAAGCACTCCTCCCCCAAATGAAATGCATTTTTCTGGGTGATCACTGTAATTCTCCACAATCAGAATAAAACTACCCTGTAAAACATACAATGATGTCATTTTGGATAATGTGTTATTTTCATTTTCAATGCATAGAAGAAAGTGCATTAAAATCCTCATCTATTACATTAGAAATGGTGCTATTAGTCACATACTTCAAATACAGTACAAATTCATGATCATACGTGGGTGTTGACTCAGTGCTCAAAATGTTCTAGACACTGTGCAGCGTCTATAAAGTACAAGCATTAAGTTACAGCAGCAGGTAATTTCTGACTGACAAGAATTATTGTCTGATTCTACAAATATTTGTTAAGTGCCTGCTCTGTGACACAGCTTGAGCAATGAACATGGCCCCAGGGCTCATGGAATGGCCAGCTTCACGCTGTAGCAACGAAGATGGACATTAAACCAGCAATCACTGAAATCAGTCCTTTCTTTAAAAAAAAAACCTGTTTTCTCTTTCCTTTTTTTATCTTAATTGTAGATTATTAGCAGTCCATGTTTTGTCTGCATAGTTTTTGTACACATGGAATTAGAGTTATACACACAAGTGTGCCCTTCACCCAGGCGGGGTGCACTGTTCCCAGTGGGTGGGAATTAACTCACCCTCCTCCCCCAGCTTTGTTTTCATTGAGATTTACTTACATACGTGAAGTGACACTTACGTATGTGCAGTTCGTTTTGGTTTGGTATTGAGCTCATGTGTTTCTCATCGCATCATTCTTGTGATGCTCCACTTAGAAGAGCAGTTTCCAGCTCCTCCCAGATTGTCAAAAAAGACCCTAGATTGCCATTATTTCCATGGCCGAGCAGTATCCCGCATTACGCACAAACCACAATTTTTTGGTGTTCACAGAGGAGTGGGCACTTGGGTTATTTCCACATCTTTGCAGTTGTGAATTTGCTGCTATAAACATTCAAGAGCAGGTGTCCTTTTTATAAAGTGACTTTCTTTTCCTTTGGGTATACCTGTGTCATTACAAAAATTGTGATACAGACTATATTATGGTCCATTATTTCACTTCCAAAAAACACAGCAGACAGCAGCCTTTTGGGCTCACCGGTGTGAGCTTCAGAGTTTTGGCTGGCTCAGCTCATAGCTCTTGTTGGCTGATAGCTCTCGCTGGATGATAGGTCTTGCTGGGAGGGCTTCGTTTCTTTCTGACCATGTAGATTTTACATTTTTTGATTTCTGTGGATCTCGAAACTTTCATAATGACCTATAGCATAACCAGCAGTGGGGTGGTCAGATCAAAAAGTAGGTCTGTTTCAAGTTATTTGAAATAGTTTTCTGTAGAGGTTGCACTGGTTTGTGGTACCCCCAACAGTGCAGAAGAATTCCTTTCTCTCCACAGCCACACCAGCATCTGTTGGGGGATTTTTTAATACAAACCATTTTCACTGGCGTTAGGTGATATCTTTCTGTGGTTTGATTTGCATTTCCCAAGTGATTAGAGATGCTGAGCTTTTTTTCATGAGTTTATTGGTCATTATTATATTTTCATTTGAAAAGATTTTGTTTATGTTTTTGGCCCACTTTTTTTTGTTGTTGTTGTTAATTTTTAATTATTTTTTATTGAGTCATAACTGTGTACAATAATTCAGGCTTGGAGGCCCACTTTTTAATGAGGCTGTTTGGTGATTTGCTTGAGTTCTTTGTAAATTCTGGTTATCGGTCCTTTATCAGATGAGTACCCTGCTAATCAGTCTTAAATCATACTTGAGACAGTGACACCAAGTCTGAAAGGGACAACCTCAGGCTGGGGTGAGGGAATCTTCTCCAAAGACTGGTTTTTTTTAGTGGCTTTGTTCATTTGCTTGGCATTTATTTGAATGTGTCAAGTCTTATGCTGGATTCAAGAAGATGAGTAAAGACAAAATTTTTACTCTCAAGAAAATCCACAGTCGTGTATGAGGACAGCTCTGAAAGCAAATAATTGTATGCATTACTATTATTTCACTTTACTTACTACACTTTGCTATGAGAGGTGATATGCTGCCATGCCCTTCTCAAACTTCTCGAAAGAGAAACTGAGTTACACGGAGGACAGGAGACCAGCCACATCTCAGGAGATGAGTTGATTATAGGGCAGTACATACAACATAGAGTTTTCTCTTAACTAAACTCAAGTAAAGAAACATGACCAATCATCATCTAATGAGGAGAATCACCCAAACAGCAGAAAGTGAATGCTGGTTAACACTTGAGTATGATGGTGAGCTAGTTCTGACAAGAAATAGGACATAAAATCACGCTGATGATGAATCAGGGCCCTCTAGCTTCACTCCTTCTCCCACTGAACTCACAGGGAGCAGGTGCCACACTGTTCTGCTTGTAGAAGGCAGATAGCATGGCTGAAGGAGACGGGGACAGCCATTCAAAGGCTCCACTTAAAAGCATTACCGACCCACCCACTGTAGCACCTCCCTCCAAACGGAAGGTCATTTAAATATTGACTGAGAATTAGGAACATGAAATTCCTTTGTCCAATCCCTTTGTTTTGGCTTTGTTGGGATGGATGCAAATGAACTGGGTGGTAACTCAGGTGTGGCGGTGAAGAGGCTCACCATTCTACAGTGATATTATCTCAAGTAGACTAAGACGGAATTGGGAATAGTTTTGTATTGCAGTAGCCTTTCCAAGGTTGGACTAGGTGATCCTTAATTTTATAGTTGGAGGAACTGAGGAACTGAGGTCTGATGGGGGGTGTGTGATTCACTCCATATGTGTCAGTCAAAACAGAACCACAGCTTCCTCAATCCAACAGCCACACCTGCTGCACTGAATGTCTTCCCTTCTACCCCCGTGTACCTCTAGTGATTCGTAGTGAAACATAAGTAAATGGCACAGGTGAATTCTTCTGGGAGATGCCCAACCCTTGGCCTCTAGAGGACAGAGTCCCCTTGGTCACCAGCTCAGTACCCGCATGGAACATTCTTCATGGATCTAGGTAAAAGCCACGTGTTCACCAAAGCATATGTAGCTTGGAGATGGTCCATCTGGCCTCTGTCTTCAACCAGATTGCTGCACACACATCTCCCCCTGGAGAAACCTGGAACATGCGCAGCCATCGTGGGTTGGGGTCTCTGCACACAGAAGGGAGCAGTGGGTAGTTCTGTCCTCCAGGAGGGACTGAATTGCCTTATGGACATTCCCATTGTGGGTCAGGAAATTAACCAGGGGTGGCGTAGCTGTTCTGCTTCACTCTGTGGATGTGGACATGAGGCGCTGTCCCTGAAGGAGGGTCTGGGATGTCTTAGCAAGTGTGCAGGAGGCCTCCCGTGAAGACTAGATGAGCTAACGCATGGTAGACGTGAAGCACACAGCAGCGGCTCGCACAGAGTGAGCCTGCAAGTGCAGAGCGTGTCAGTCGTCACCCACCAGCTCCTGTTGGCACCAGGGCCACCACAGGTAGCTGAGGCTGCCGGGCCCTGTCAACGGCAGGTGAACAACTGACACAGCCATGGCATTTCCTGTACAGCAGGCCCTGCGTGACTGACCAGCTCCCTGACCATCCGGCAGGTGGGGTGGTGCTGCCCGACTCCTAAGGTTCCCTGGAGTCCACAGCTGTGGGCACTGCTGGACACAGAGAGCCCCCAGAGCTCCATCACACAGAGTGGGGCTCGTCTGAAAGAAAGAAAGGAGGAAATCCGAATTTCCTGTTGTCATCTGCCGCGTCCTGAGCAGTCTCGGCCTGTGCTCCTGTGCACATGGCTCTGGGTCTTTTCCAGAAACATGGCTTCAAAGGACACAGTTTTTAAATTCCATCGGCCATAGAGCTCAAGAAGCATCAAGTACAGAGCAAAAAAATAATGTAATTATAATCAAAAAAGAATACATTTTTATCACTGAAAGTGCTAAAGAATAATCAGAGGAATTTCCAGAATATGCTAAACAAGAACGACTCTCTCTCTTCCTCCCCTGACCCGTTTCTCTCCTTTCTCTCCCCGCCCCTTTCGTCCTTACCCTCGTCCCCAGGAAAGCAGCTTCCACAAGCTTTTGCAGCCTCGTATTCTGTGTATGGCTGGGAAAAGGAGAGTGTGTCAAACTCAGCCCCCTGAAGAGCATTTGCAATGGAAACTCGGGGTCTCTGTGAAGACCCTGGATGGAGGGGATGCAGGAGGGCAGGTGTGGGGGTGCTGAGGGACTCACCGTTCCCACCTACCTCCCACCTCACGTTTCCACTTAAAAGAGGAATGAAACCCCCATCTAGTCAGGCCACCAGTGCCATCCACATGCCGGCACAGCCCACCCCCAACCCCGTGCTGCCATCCTGCTGACTGCAGCCCTCCTGGGTGGGTTTTGATCCCTCTCTGTGGCTTCTGGGAACACGCTATTAAACTGCACATCCCCCCTGTTGGTTGATGCCTGAAACCCTCCTAAGAGTCCATTAAGCCTTTTCATGACACCATGTGATCCAAGCTCACTGCCGTGTCCCCGACTAGCCGGCATTTGATCCTTTCCTGAGTGTTCCATGTTGTCTGATAGGCCCGGGAGCTGCCCCATGCTCCTCTCAGGGGTGCTGGGGTTGGGTCTCTTTGAGAGTTGCCTTCCATCCTGCGTCCTCCCCACCGTCTGGGACGCGTTGGAGCTGCCCAGTGCTGCCTGCAGAATGCTCTACTCGGAGCTGACCTTTACAAATTGTTGGCAAGGTGTTCGTTCCCTCAGAGGCGATGCTGGCCCGATGCTGGATGGTCGACCAGCCTGCGTGAGACTGGCACTTGCCTGTGTTTGCCTCTGTATCCCTTTCAGACTGTGCTGAGTTTGTGAGATGGTTGTTCCTTGGTAAATATCAACCTATTCTGAATAAAGTTTTCTTAATGAGGTGTTTCAAAAGGACCCAAAGGCAATTATTTTATTAATCAGGGAACGCCTAGATACAAAGCTGAAGATGCAAAGGAAGGGTTCTCTAACGGCCAATTCATGACACTACTTGGCAGCTAGGGAGATAATTTGAGGGAAAGAGATCTTCCCTTGCCTCTTAAATTCTATAAATAAATGTCTGCTGATTTTGTAAGCACCTGTCCAAAAGAGGGACTGGTCCTAGAAATCTCACAGAGCAGTTGCTACTAGAAGCTGCGTCAGGGCCCCTGAAGGACCTCCAACCCGTGCCGTCCAGTACTGGAGACTGTCAGGGCCCCTGAAGGACCTCCTACCCCAATGCCGTCCAGTACTGGAGACTGTCAGGGCCCCTGGAGGACCTCCAACCCCAGTGCCGTCCAGTACTGGAGACTGTCAGGGCCCCTGGAGGACCTCCTACCCCAATGCCGTCCAGTACTGGAGACTGTCAGGGCCCCTGGAGGACCTCCTACCCCAGGGCCGTCCAGTACTGGAGACTGTGTCAGGGCCCCTGGAGGACCTCCTACCCCAGGGCCGTCCAGTATGCAGATGCCTGTTTTCACTTCCTTGACTCAGCCGGGTTTGCTTCCAGCAGGCCGGGCCAGCCTGGGGAGCTTCATCAAGATTTCCTTTGACACACTCTGGTCTCACATATTCATTTACTCTCTAATGATGCGCCTCTGTTTCCCTTCCCTTCCCAGTGTCAGTGTCAATTGCAAACACCCCCAGGAAGTCACACACTGGCTCCATTCAGTTCCTGCTGTGGTGTGAATGAGCACGGAAGCCAGACGACTTTTTCATAGATTATTGCCAGAGAAATGTGTCTGCCAGTTTCAGTGTCTAAGAAGCAATTTCGCTTCCCTGTGAGCTACCAGTGTTTAATAAACATGTAATAGAAAGTTCGTGTTTAATATTTAAACGACTCCATACTGCCAGTCTGAGTGATTCGAGGCTGTATTGTTTTTCTTTAACAGAGGAGAATTTCAAGAATGATGAGCCCCAGCCTCCAGCCTGAAACAAAGGCAGTTCCGAGTCTCCCCTCTTCCTTCCTCAGAGGGCAGCTTCCCTGTCCCCCACTTAGGCAAATGAGCATCTGCTGTGTATGTGGAATGGGTCCAAGTGACACAGTAGCGACTGTGGCTCCTGAAGTGTGAAATCACCCCCCAAATTATCAGCTGAAATGAGATGACATCACAAAGCCCTGTTGTCATGAGCCTCGTGACTGTGCTGACTCCGGTGCGCCCCAGGCCTGGAGCTGGCGCTCACTCTGGCCGGTTGTAGTGTGTGTTCTGCTGCAGCGGGAGCCTTTCTACAGTTTGCTAGACATGTGTGCCAGGCCATAGCACGTGTGTGGACCTGTCGGTCAGGGATGTGAAGGGGAGGAGGGCCCTGCCAGCTCTGGGATGTTGAAGCAGAGTTCTAAAGGACAGAGGTTGGGCGAGGGTGGGAAGGCGGAGAGGGAAGAGCCTGGTCCCGCCGTAGCGGGGACCAGGAGGGCCACATCACCACACGAGGACCGGGTGGATGCCTGTGCAGGGTCCTGAAGACAATAAACCATTGCGAGTGACTTTGGGTTTCTTTTATTGTTTCTTTTATTTTTATTTTTATTTTTATTTATTTACTTATTTTTGAGACAGAGTCTCACTGTGTTGCCCTCAGTAGAGTGCCGTGGCATCACAGCTTTCAGCAACCTCAAACTCTTGGGTTTAAGTGATCTCTTGCCTCAGCCTCCTGAGTAGCTCGGACTACAGGCACCTGCCACAACGCCTGGCTATTTTTGTGTGTAATTATCATTTAGCGGGCCTGGGCCAGATTTGAACTTGCCAGCCCCGGTGCATGTGGCCGGCGCCCTAACCACTGAGCTACGGGCGCCAAGCCGACTTTTACTTTCTTGTTCCTGACAGATCGCTCGGGACCAGGCTGCCTGCACAGGGAGCACCCTTCTGTTCCTTGACCACACCAAGTTGCTTCCTGCCTCAAACCTTTGCACATGCTGTTCCTGCTGCCAAGAAAGCCACTGTGCCCTGCTATGCCCAGACCAGGTCTTTCTTGCAGATGTCAGCTTTGGCCATGGTCTCTGAAGGAGCACCCTGTCCTCATTCGCATCGATGGTGTCAGCAGCTCCATCTCACAGTCTTCTGTGTATTATTTTCAGAACACTGTGCAGCTTGCCACGATCTTGTCGTCCCGTGGGAGCCCCTCCTCTCTGTGTAGTGTACACGAGAGCACGGACCCCTCTCTAGTCCCTCCGTCTGCCCTAGGACCTGGTCATACCTGGCACAGCGCACACCACCGGAAATGTACGTCCTGAATGAATGGCAGTCAGAAGCTGGGGTCTGATTACAAGGCTAGCTGAAGAAAGGCAGAGAAGGGACAATGCCGGACAGACAGAGCAGGGAGGGTGGAGAGGACAGGATGGATGTGCTTTGGGAGACCAAGGGTGACTTGGGAAATGAGGAAGTTAGAAGGACAGAAGAGGAAAGGGTCACCTCATCTAAGAATAAAAAGCACAGGATTGGGGGAATAGAAACCTCAGCAGTGCAAACTTTTCTTTGTTTACTGTAACTCTCCTCTGAGGATATGGCTGAAGGACTTATTCATGTTGATAAAATTGCTAAATATTGTGTTTCTCAAAAGTAGCTTCTCCCATCAGCAAGTGTGAAGGAGCTCGCCGAATGAGGGGGCGTCTGTTGAGGTCTGGGTGGGCAGCTGTGGGGGGCTTTGTGCTGTCTCTGTGTGCCCTCAACCTGCACAGCATGGGGACTGAATATTGGATGTTTCCTGAATCTTTGTTTTTATTGATGCAGAACTGTATTGATTTTTTAATTACTTAATCTTCCCAAATGGGACACATGTGAATGCACGTGGCCGCCCACCTTCTGAGGACTCATGAGAAAGATATGGAAGAAGTCCAAGGCCAGGTTTTTACCTTCATAGAGGCCGTAGCCTCACCTGCTAGAGGTGGAGCCTCACACCTTTCAGACCATGGTCGCTTACTGCGTCCATCTCCTGAGCTGCTATAACTAAGTACCTACCTGGCCCTAAGATCACCTGAAGCCGGGCCATCACCCCAGCCCTAGGTCCCCAAGCCCTAACCCTAGGCCCCAGTGGAATAGCTCAGAGAAGAAAAACTCCAAACGATATCAAGCCGTGTGCTATGGAAAATCACGTGGAAGATGGCGGGACACTCTCCGCACAGCCCTTATTTTAGTGTTGAATATCATAGACATGAGGACAAGGGGCGTGGTAATTTACACAGGAATGGCAGCCGGGTGAGGGCCTTCTGGAAGGGTGGCAAGTCGTAGGTGGGTATGATGTGTCCACTCCAAGGAGGGGTGTACAGTTTAAGGGGAGCGGTTGGGGAGTGTGCAGAGACAGGACAGGCCATGGAGCTGTTTAACTTTCCTGGGGTAAAATGCTAATTCCCGAACTGATAGGGAGCAGGCCCGGAGTAGATCCAGGTCTTGAGGCTGCAGACCCCATGGCCGGCTGGCTAGGGGCTCCTCTTTGCTGGCGTGTGATATTCCTGAGGCAGTTGGGGTGACACGAGGGTGCACAGTGATTCCCACAGTAGCTTCACAAGTAAAACCTCTTGCCGTCCCTTTTAGCCAGAGGAATCTGAAACCAGGCTCATAATTCTTCAGTGGTGGAGTCACACTGTTGAGCAGATCACACCTTTCAGACCATGGTCCCTCACTGCGCTGGTCTCCTGGCTGCTATGATCCAGTACCCTCTTGACCCTAATTATCACCTGAGGCCAGGCCCTAACTCTAGCCCTCACCTGATGGCCCCAAATCCTGTCAACCCCAGGCCCTCCTGACCCTAATTATCACCTGAAGCCAGCCCCTAACCCTAGCCCTCATCCACGGGCCCCAAACCCGCTTTATCCCCCAGGTCCATGTGACCCCACCCACTATCACATAAAGCTGAGTCCTAACCCTAATCCCCACCCAAAGGTCCTGAACCCTCTTCAACCCCAGGTCCACCTGTCCCTGATTACACGGGTCCCGAACCTTCTTCATCCCCCAGGCCCTCGTGACCCTGCCTAGCCCTCACCCAAGGGCCCTAAACCCCCTTCATCTCCCAGGGCTGCTTTTCCGAGAGGAACCGAATGCCTCGTGGCTCTGGAGGGTGCACAGGCAGGGTTGTTCCCAGGGCTGAGAGGGACGGTCTGCCCTGGGCCTGCAGGACAATGGGTGTATTCACACATGGCCGCCTCCCCTGCTGGGGCAGGAAATGACATCTCCGTACCTCTGCCCTCCTGCCTTCTCTAGCCAGGGTAAACTAGACCAGCACGAAACAGATGGACCAGATAAAAGCATATGCATTTATTTAAAGTCAATTCTTCATGGCGAGACAGCCTTCCAGCCCTCCTAAGGAAATGGACGCCAGAAGTGACACTCGACAGCCTGAGCCTTTTTGTGGGTGGTCTGATCAAGAGTGGAAATTTGGGGAAAAATACGAAGGAGCAAAGGGTGTGAGCTCAGAGTGGTGAGTGGGGAACCTGGAAAGGCCTGTGGGTTCAGATCCCTCCCTGGTCCGCCCTCTTTAGAGAGAAGAGGCTTCTTTCCTCTGTGTTTGGGGAAGGTACTTCCCACTGGAGGGTTTCGTGACCTGCTTCAGGGGAGAAGGACGTGATCAGGGGTCCTTTCTGTCATATCTCAAATTCCTTTAGCTTGACAGTTCGGTACACTAAGCTGCCATATTTTTGGTAGCGTGTCCTTGCCGTGTGTGTCTGGGCCTGGATTTCCCCTTTTTATGAAGATGCCAATCGTATCAGGTCAGAGCCACCCAGTGACCCCATTAGAACCTAATTGCCTCTGTCCAAACTCTGTTTCCAAATAAGGTCACATCTGCAGCACTAGGGGTTAGGACTTTAGTGTAGGCATCTGTAGGGACACAGTTCAATCCATAACACCTGCCTTGATATTTTCCCCCAAAAGGTCAAAGGTCAATTCCAGTCGTGTGTCCATAGTGTTCTGTCACCAGCAGGTGGCATTTCAGGGTAGTCCAGGGGTGGCAAAGGCAGAGCCAAGGGGTTTCCTCTTGCTTAATTTGGAAACTGACACATCACGTGTAGGTACAAGGCAGGGACCAGAATAACATTTAGAACTGATAGTCACTTGTGCGTGACCGTGCGTGACATTTTGCCACAAGTTTTGGACATATCGCAATAAAACCAGCCAGCCCCCAGCAACTGTTCATATGTAAGCCAAGGATCACACTGGACATGGCCGTGACCCTGTCAATAATAAGAGAAAACTCTCTGAAATGGGAACACAATATTGGGATGGATAAACGTGGCTTAGATTTTTCTACTCTACTTCCCTATTTTCTTTGGATCGAGTGAAGTAAAGTATGTGACTTTATCCAAAAGTACATAAAACGTGGACCAGATCAAATGAAGCTCCTACTTCCTTGTCCCCTGGTACGCAGACCTCATCCCTTCTAAAAGTCCTCCCTGAAAACAGTGCCTTTTACCCTGGGACGAGGAAGAACTTCCTTTCCCTCCAGCCATCATCAGGACGTCCAGTAAGATGTGTCTGTGTGTGTGAAACAGGTGCTGAGCATGTCAGTGGGTCAGGGAGGACAGAGGGCGTCGTTCTGACTCATAGTTAGGGAGTCAGAGCCAGCAAACTCACACGAGAACCTGAAATACAAAACACGTGTGGTCTCCATTTTTTTTAAGTTCATGATTAATTTTGCTGTGCTTTAAAAGAGAAACAGATGAAGGCCTGATAGTGTTTGCAGAGCATCAGCCAGAGACACTGAGCCCCTTCTCCAGCACGGGAGCGGCCTGTGTGCGGACCCTGTGTAGACGGAGTCTATGTGGGGCCTGTCCTGCCCACGCACGGCTCTCACTCACACGCGTAGTGTTTAGAATGCAGCTGAGCACAGCAGCAGAGTCCACCCTGGAGCCTGGGTCCTTTACTCTGAGAACGGGGGCTGTGCTGCCTGGAGTGTGTGCTCCTGGCCCGTTGTACCGCGGCTTCTCGGGTGAGGGTCCTGGCCGGCTGCACCCCTTTCCTGCAGCTCGGTCCATTCTCAGCCTCAGGATGCTCTTGGCTCGAGTTGTGTGTGGTGCTGGCGCTGCTTCCAAAGCCAGCTTGAGAAAGAATTTTCCAGATGGGCTGCTAGCTTCTCAGGCCTGGGGCATCTCAGTGTTTGCACGAACAAGGAGAGGTGCGCAGGGGAGACCCTGCCACAGGGAATCGTGAAATCACTCGGGCTGTCTCTTCCAGAAAATGAGCCAGCTGGTTCCTTACTCATCTAAACGTCAAAACTTTGTATAATTTAAGGTCTGGACATCAACACCCAAATTATGTTTGTACCACACTGACCCTATGTACCTCCAGTCATTTGGGGAGAACTCAATATGCTGTGTGCAACCAGGGGGTGAAGACAGCCATGGGGGGTGGGGAACATGCCTCCGTGGGGGAGGTGAGACTCTAAGGGTGGGAAGTGTCTGGCCGGCACCCCAGGGAACAGTAAAGTGAGCATCATTTTGGAGGTTCACACGAGGTCTGGAGTGTGGGCAGCCAGTGATACTTCAGCAGGGCGGGGTTGGGGGCTCCAGCCCTGATTAGAGGCTACGCTGGAGTCATCCCGTCAACAAACCCTTGCTGTTTCCCTCCATGGGGCTAGCACTGAGTTAGCCTGGCTGCTGACAATGGCGGGGAGCTTGTAGACTGGCAGGCTGGAGTGATTATTATAAAAATTACTATGAGGACTGATCCTTAGACTCAGGTGCCACAGGAAAGGCCACCTACCTTTACCTGGGGACAGGGCAGGAAGGGTTCATAGGATTGGGGGTGGTTAAGAATTAAAATTAAAAGCCGAGGCTCCCATGTTGAGTAGGACTTCTTCAGGGAGACAGGGCAGGAAGGGGTTCTGGGCAGAGGTGGCAGAGTGCACGCAAATAACAAGGCCCCAGAGAGTGGCTGCAGCTTAATTGGCTGGACAAGGGGAAGGCTGGAGCTGGACTCAGAGAGTCTGATGGGGTAGACGCTTATATGTTAGACACAGGGCCATGGTAGGTGATGGGGCCCCTGGAAAGGGGAGTGCTTATTAGAAATGTATTTGTGGGGAGAGCAGGCTGGTGAGAAATGGGGCTTGGGCAAGAACAGCTATGGGGAGGTTGTGTTACAGCCAGGAAAGAATGTCTGGGGTGGAATTGGAAAGGCACGCAGCTCTCAAGGTGACAGATGCAGTGGGACTTGGAATTGCTTGCAGAGGTAGGGATCTGGAGAAAATTGGTCTCCTGCGTCTTACTTTGCCAGGTGGGTGGGCACCGACCTCATTCACTAAGGCAGGTAAATAACCCGGCACAGAGGCCAGGAAGGTGCAGATTCCGACTTGGCGACTTGGGCGTGTGTGATGGAGCAGAGCGTCACAGTGGCTGGAATACTAACCGCCCAACAGGCTGCTTTGGTCTGCAATTTAGACAGAGGTCAAAGCTGGAGGTCACGCTGGGGTCACTGATGTTTCTTTCTGTAGGACAGTAGCCACATCGGTGTGCATGTGATTCCCTGGGGACACAGGGACAGGCAGCACTTACGTGAGCAGGTGTCCCACTGGCGCCGTGTGGCCCTCAGGAAGTGACAAAGGTGAACGCAGTAAAGGAAGGATCTTGGGGAGGAGGGAAAGATAAAAAATGTCGGAGGTCAAAGAAAGGCCAAAGACGGTGCCCGAGGCCGTGGTGAGAGCCTTGCTGGGGGCAGAGAGGCCCAACAGCCAGAGGACCTTGGGTTGGGAAGTTAAGGGAACAGCTGGGATGGTGAGTGTAGAATACGATTCCCAGAAACAGAACAGCTAGTGATACAGTTGGGCATAAAGCAAGGAAGAGAGAGAAGGATGGGCGTGTGTCCATGTGAAGGCAGGATGCAGGTGGACAGGAGCGGGGAAGCAGCTCCAAGGAGCGCAGTGTCCCTCTTCCCGCTTTGTGCCCTGAGTTTGACTGGCAGGTGTCAGATGCTCTCTCCCCGTCTGACCCCTGTGCTCGCATCCACAGTGAACACACTGCTATTCTTCAGTGTTGACAGTTGGTCAGCCTCGGCACCGCGGAACTCCCAGCAGAGCCGGGACAGTCTGAGTTTGTTTTCCTTTATGTTTGGGTGACATCCTCCTGACATTCTAGGACTCAGCATAAAAACTTTTTGGAGCAAGATAATCAATCCTGTCCACAGTTACTGACCAAGGAGCATGTGAAACCATGGAGAAAATAAATCAACACCCTGTTGCAGATGCAGGGCACGGGGAGTGCGCCTCTAAGCTGCCCCTGCCGCCTTCATCGCCACTGAGTTCAGGGCCAGGGAGTGTATCTCATCGCCTGACCGAACCATTCTGCCATCGTGCGAAGTTTGTCCTTGTGGGTGGTGGTGGAATATATACCTCTTCAGTGCAAGTCTTATTTCCTTTTATTCTTTGTATCAAGAGTAATGTTTTGCCCCTTTGTACCTGTGCCGTGAATGCTGCTTGTAATGCAGTTTCCTACCATGCGCGTCATTCCCATGCAGCTGCCCTCCGAGAACCCTGCACCCACCCTGCAGGGGAGGGATTTTCCTCCTTATTTTCCGCAAGACTAAACTAATGCCCAGAAAGATGAAGCATCTGTTTTAGAGTCACATGTGCCATTGATATATCTTTTATACATGATGGTGTGAGTCTTGTTTGAGATTCAGATCCAGTTTTTAATTCTCTGAAATATGTGAAAATTAAGTAAAATGTTTATTATTTTTGTTCTTCTGGGGATTCTGGGAAGAATGGCAACTTGGTTTCCTGGAAGCTTACTGGGATGTGTGCTGAGTGTATCACGGCAGCAGCTGCCCCCAGAGGGGTTAAATGCGAGAGCCATGGTCCGTGAGCACCTCGGGGTGAGAGTAGTGACTCCTTCCAGCAGAGAAAGGGCTTTATGAAAGGCTGACTTATTCTTTTACCACGCTCCATTCTTATTTTATTAATAGTTTATAAGTCTCAGCTAAATCTCTAGGTCATAATAAATCACATCCTTCACCAGGAGAACTTGAGATGAAAACAAGCATTCAGTTATAACAATTTATAGCAAATGCTTAAAATTAGGATACACCGCAATCTATCAAAGTCCTATCAAATACAGAAGCAGTCGGATACGTTTTTAAAAGGCTTGTCACAGAATGCACTAAATCGTTGCCTCCTCCAGTATATCTCAATACAGGAGAAATTATTTTTGTAAATCTTTCCTAGAAGAATTTCGTGTTCTCTTTCATAATCTTACAATGTGGTAGAGAATACGGGGGTGTAGGGCGATAGATGCCTGTGTTTACTCCAGCCTGCAAGTCTGGAACGCCATAGCTCACAAAGCATTCCTTAAAAACCACTGAAAATAAATATGAACACACATATTCATAAAATTTACACAGCCATTTTTTTGGTAGTCTCTCTCACTTCTCAAAACATTTTTTTTCTTCCTCCTTTACATTTCCAGTGTGCCTTCAAACCTATTTTATTTTATCCTCAAACCCACAAGAATAAAATAAGGTTTGTGTTCTTGTTGCCATCTACACGTCAGGAAACTGAAGCCGAACCTGTTGGGTTATTTGCCTAAAATCACACAGCTGTTTAGCAATGGGACTAGAACAGTGGCACAGGTCTCCCAGTACTTCTTCCTAAGTAAAAATATGTCTAATCTCTTCCGCCCCCAACACTTTGTGCTCTCTGTGAAACCCATTCCCAGGCTGTGGTCCAGCCGAAAGCAGCACCGAGACCCGGCTTATCTGCTGACTTACTGTGCGGTCTCGGGAAGGTCTTTGATTTTTTTAGATCTCAATTTCCACTTCTATAAAATGACAGAGCTGGAGAAGAAATGGTATTGGCTGATCACCTTGATTAAATGCTGAGATTTGAGATTTTTTTTAAGGTATACTATTGTATGAGATTTCTCCAGAGAAACAGAACCAATGGGATATGTATGCGTGCGTGTGTGTGCTTGTATGTACACGTGTGTATGATTGGGGGTACACATGTGTGCATGCATGTGTGTTTATGCATGTGTGTGTGTGTATACCTGCACATATGCACCTGCCTTGTTCTGCTGTGTACATAGACGCTACCATGTATAATGTGCATCCATGTTTTTGGCACAAATTTTCAGGAAAAAAAATATCTTATTTGATTTTTTGATTCAAACTGTTGCTTTTATTTAGGTACTATTTTTCTTATTATAAAGGAAATTTAGCATTTATTTTTTAACATATAGTAAAAGAAAAGAGTTATACTTTTAACACATAAGCACAAATGAAGGGATTAAAAACATTTATGTAGATATGGAATTAGTACAACCCATATATAATGTGCATCTTGATTTTTCCTTCAGAAATTTGGGCAAAGCACTGCATATTACACATAGCAAAATATGGTGCACACACACAGAGATTTATTTTAAGGAATTGGCTCACATGATCCTAGGCCAGCAGGTCTGAAATCTGCAGGGTGGCCTGGCCTTTGGGAGAGTCAGGTGGGAATTGTGTGGTGCAGGCTGGAACTCTGCTCCTTTTCCAGGGGTTCTCAATTTTTGCTCTTAAGGCCTTCTTGAGCAAATCAGATGAAGCCCACCCATATTCTAGAAAGCAATCTCTTTTACATAAGCCAGCTGATTATAGATATTAATAACTTGTATAAAAATCACTTCACAGAAACACCTAGGCTAGTGTTGACATATAAAATTAGCCAGCACAAAAACATGTCTTTTTGGACTATAAGGCATGTGTATAAAATGTAATCAACACATACATGATGTGTGTTTCTTTGTACAAAAGATACATTCTTATGCTGGGCGTGGTGGCTCACACCTGTAAGCCTAGCATTCTGGGAGGTTAAGGCAGGTGGATTTCTTGAGCTCAGGAGTTTGAGACCAGCCTGAGCAAGAGTCAAACCCCATCTCTAAAAATAGCCAGGCTTTGTAGTGGGCACCTGTAGTCCCAGCTACCTGGGAGGCTGAGGCAAGAGGATCAATTGAGCCCAAGAGACTGAGATTTCTGTGAGCTGTGACGCCACCACAGCTCTCTACCCTCAACCCCAGGGCAACAGAGTGAGACTCTGTCTAAAAAGTAAACTAATTAATAAACAAAAGATACATTCATTGTACAGTAAACTATGACCAAAGATGTTTGGCACTAAGGAAGTTTCTTTAAACTGTAGAACTAACAAAATTTAAATTTCTAATGAATTTAGTGTGTGTCTACTCATATTTATCTGCTAATTCTCATACTATAGATTGGCCCTAACCTCATGCATATAGTACAGATATTCATAAGTTTTTAAGAACGTTAAGCACATTGATACATCGTGAAAATGATATCAAACTATGGCACTTGATATTATGTATCGGCTTGGTTGGGCTGTGGTTCCCTGGTATCTCTTCAAACATTATTCTGAGTGTTTTTGTGAGAACAGTTTTGGGAGAGATTTTCATTTGCATCTGTGAACACTGAGTAAAGCAGCTCACCCTCCATAATGTTGGTGGGTTTCATCCATACCATCCAAGGCTTATGTGGAACAAAAGACTGACCTCCCCTAGTCAAGAGGGAATTCTCCAGCAGACGCCTTTGAACTTGAACTGCAGCTCTTTTCTGAGTCTCAAGCCTGCTGGCCTTTCCCTTCCAATTTTGGGCTAGCCAAGCCTCCACAATCGTGTGAACCAATTTCTTAAAATAAATATCTTCTATTTATACACACATATCCTGTTGGTTTTGTTCCTGTGCGGCACCCGGACTAACACACAGACAAAGGCTGACAATGCCGTGCCTACTGGGGTTAAGCAGGTAAGAAAAAATGAGGGCAGGAGCCGGCAGTGACAGTGGTGGCTGTGCAGTGCGTGGCTGCGGCGACCTGCAGGTTCTAGGCCTTACAGGGAAGATTCTAGCCAGTTGTCCTAATGTGGGAATGGTGTCCCCGGGTGGGCAGATTTCCTAATGTTTAAGTTAAGTTGTAAATATGGATTTTATGTGAAAATGTTAAATTAGCAGCAACTAATATTTAAAAACTATACTCTGTTTGGCTAGCAAGCCTTCCTTGCAAAGTCTGTAGAGTGACATTGCTGGATTTCCACGGGGTGTTATGAAGATCTGTAATAATAAATAATTACAGACAAGTAGAGAAAAACTGTGCCAGGAAGTAAGATGGCAGGAAGTGGATTCACGCTAACCCAGAGCAAAAGTCCTGGTGGCTTTTTAGAGCCCTCCGGTTTTCACTTTGTCCTAGTGAAACTTTATATAAATAACATGATGAGAAAATAGAACATTCCCAGATGAAGAAACCTCATTAGATCATCACATATACATATGAGTGCTTCACTGTGAACTTTGCGTGTGTTATTTTGTTTAATCTTTAGAGTTATGGTCCGAGTAGGTGCCTCTGTGGCTGTTGAAACACAGAAGATCTTCAGCAACCTGGGGAGGTCACTTCCATTAGGAAACAGAAGAGCAGGGACTTGAACTCGGGACGTGTGGTTGCAGAATTTGTATTCGTAGCCCCTCTACACTCTCAGATACAGTTATTAAATCTGAGGGTAACATAAAGAAGGGGTATCCTGGTAGGATTCATCTAGGCCAGTGGACTGTATTAAAGGGCATTAGGAAGGTTGAGAACCCCTGATCTAGACTATGGTCCTGGGAAGGTGGTTCATGGAGCAGGTGGGTGTAGGTGCTGCCTTTGGGCTGCAGTTCACACCTGCAAAAGAACAGGATGGAGTTGACCTTGAGGAAAAGGGATATGACGGGACCAAGGGTAGACCCAGAACCACCTGGTGTCACATGTGCTTTGGCCGCACCCCCAGGGAGGCAGGATGGGAACCTGGGGCCCTGGGCCAGGCTGTGCTGCTCAGATGTCACCTGCCAGGGGCCTCAGCACAGAGCCACCATGCTGGGCTGACCGAGGAGAGGCCCACCAGTGGTCAGAGACAGGGGCGAATGTGGGGAATGGACAGCAGTGCTGCTGAACGAAGGTTTGGAAAAAGTGGAAGCGTTTGCCCTGGAAAAGAGAGAACAGAACCCAGGGCTGGGGGAGGAGACGAGCAGCGTGACAATGGCCTCTCAGCTCGCACAGCCCAGGGGATGTGTCTTCTTTCCATCTTTTTTTCCAGTGCAACGTGGTGTCCTGGAGAGAGGGGCCACAGTCTCAAACAGTGTCCCCATGTGGTCCTCTGTGTCCCAGGCTGTCTGACCCTGGGAATCCAAGCTGCTCAGCCTGGTGCTTTCTCCAGCACCCAACAGGGTGGGCTGTCCTCAGCCCTTTGTCTTTTGTGAGAATTTCCAATTTTCGCTCTGTTATTGGCTGGCTTTTATAAACAGAAGCCAATCCTGGCACCAACCTCTTTTCTGTGCCTCCACCAATCCCATGTCAGCACACACTGTGACATTGTCGGTTTCCTCGTGTGCACGGATTTATCTTCCTTACTCCTAGGAGCCACCTCATTATGCGGACCATTATGGAGTCCGCATAATGACTCCATTGCTTATTATCTGGAGTCAGTTCTAAACAAGCCCTTAAAATCCCAGGAAGTTTATGTCGAACAGTTGGATGAAAATATTTCAGATTGTATATTAAGCCCACACTCTGTACCCCATGATTGCACTAATGTACACAGCTATGATTCAATATAAATAAATAAATTAATATATAAATTTGAAATGACAATATCAACATGAACTTATAAAAAAAAAACCCACTCTAACAGACTATTAAAAAAAATGACATTCAAAATCCACTTATGATCTTAGTTCTAAATTCTGACTCATAAAAGGGTTATGAGAAAGCTGACTTTCAAACTATCTATTGGCGAATTCATCCTCAGATAGCTTCTCAGTGGAATTAGTTAGCCGAGGAGAAAATGAGTTGCCTGCCACTAGAGGTGTTCAGTCAGAGGACAGCTGTTGAAGTGGGGCGTGGAAAGCAAAAGTACACTGCTCTGATGGTAAGAGAGAAAAAGAAAAATGCAGTAGATGGCGTGATGTTCAGGACCCTGAGATGGCAGAGAAATCAGGACAGAATTTGCAGAAAGCATGTGAACACTACTTACCCCTCCGCTATGAGTCCCCCCTGCTTGCTACTAAGTCAACAGACTGTCTTGGAATTTGCCCACAGAGAGAAAGGTGTATATGGTGGTGCCCACCGTGTGGATGAGGGAGCACAGGGCGGAGATTGGAAAAGCCTCGACCAGCCTCTCAGAGGACCCTGCAGAGCCAGTCTCAGTCTTCCAGGGCTTGTGAAGAAGGTCAAGTGAACCCACCTCCTGGTTGGCCTGGGAGGACTTGGAAGGGGGGAGCTGATGGGACTTTCTCGTGTGGGAGATGCAAACCCTCAGGTTCCCACTCATGGCGAGCGGGAGGCCTGAGTAAGGGAAAGGACGTACTTTATTTCCTGCAGGTGGTTAACCCAAGTACCAGCTAACACCGAAGACTCCTGGCCCCCGGCCCCGTGGGGTTATTCAGCCTACTATCCACTTTGTTATCTGATGTTGGGAAATAAAACTTTCTGAATGACCTGATTAGATTTACCATTCCTCTTTCATCTGGAGAAATGAGTTATTTTCTCTCCAAGTTCACGTGCTCTTTGGCTGGCGACTGGACAGGATCTATGACTCGCCCTCATTAGCGTAGCCAGCAGACCAGAGAAGAGATAGCGGCTCAGACACAGTCAATGCCTGGATTTTTCCTGTGTGACTGTTAGTGGGGCAGAGGCAGGGCAGGTGGCATGTACCTGTCAGCTGGCTCTGCCGCCTTCCTTATATTCTCCCAGTGTTGCCCTGAAGGAGTGTGGCGTTCCAGCCGCCTAAGCAGGTAAAGCACATGTGGGAGCTTTTGCAGTCCTGACGCACCATTTATTGGGCACAGCTCAGTCCCGTGACCGTGCCCCACTGCAAGGCAGGCTGGGAAGTGAGCCAGGGAAAGAGAAGGGGTCTTGTCTGTGCCCACACTGGCAGGTCTAGCCAAGAGCTAGGGGCTTTGCATAGTGCTGGGTAGGTTTATTTCTTTTGAGTCTGCTACCTGATTTGGTTTGAACCCTTAGAATTGTTAGGTGGGGTTGCATCCTTGGGACAGGCCCCTTTCTCACTCCCTCATCTCTGCCCCCTGCTCTGGGGGAGGGAGGGCAGCTGGGCAGATGCTACAACTGAAGTCAGCTCTCCTGCTCCCTGTGCGCCTCTCCCTGAACATCTGGCTCGTTTCCTGGGATGTGCAGAGGGAGGCCTTCTGCTCCTTTGGGGCCTTAGCTCAGGACCTGTGAACACGGACCTAAAAAGCCCTCCAAAGCTGCTTGCCAAGCACTTGGAGTACAGCCTGCTCAGAACGCACCTCCCACAGCCCCTGCTCATAATAATAATGTTTACCCGCTTGGCAGAGAGAGCTGTTGAGGGGATACACGAGTTCACCTGCTGTGGAGTTCAGAGATTCTCTAATGAAAGGCATTTGGTGGCAAAAATTAATTATGGCATATTTCAAAGGCAGCCCAAGAACCGTCCTCTCCTCCATCCTGCTCAGGGGCTGCTGACGGTCATCGAGGGGACAGACTGGCAATCGGTCATGACTTTTTGTTTATTTGCTTTTGCTGTTGTGTGAATAGCAAGGCAGGCAGGAATATCTGACTTCCGCTCCAGAGCACTTTATTTTGGGGCCTCTCTCCCTCTACAGAGTGTGCTGTCTCCTTCAACAGGGCCTTCATGAGCCTCAGTTATCTACGGGCTCACTAGCTTGTGTGGAACCCCCACAATACCTGGTGTCATCCTCCTGAGGGTGGGGCTAAAATTGTTGCCTTTTTTTTTTTTAAAACAACAGCATCCCGAGGAGAAGAACATGGCTTGTTGAGATAGTAAAAGAAGCAGTATCTGCAGACACATCAGGGGGAGACCCAAACTGTGAGCCTTCCTCCTAGTGAATTCTTGCTAAACAGAGTTGGTTTTCAGCTTGGATTTGGTATCGTGAGAGCTGATTGAGAGGAGATTTATACCATCTTTTAATAAGACAAATCACACTTCCTGGGATAATCACTATACAATGTGGGGTTTATTCCTTTATTGTCATTTTTTTAATCCTTCTCTGATTAGCTCCCCCACTCAGTGTGCTTTATGCCTCGAATTGCTATCCATGCTCAGTAAACTCCTTGGCATTGTTGGTGTTGGATGAGTTACACATGTGCTCATTGGGAAGGTGGGAGGGGAAGCTCAGAATCACAGCGGGGCAGACTGGACCACTTCAGATGGTCCCTGTCTTTAAAGCTCTCTGTGTATGTGTGTGTAAGAGGGGCAGGGGGGAGTTTTTAAACACATGATTACTCTTTTTCTTCCTGGCTCCACTTTTGGTTTCTTTGGGGGCCTTTTCCTAGGAGTGACCATTAATCACGCCAAACAAAGACAATTTGCATGATCTTATTTCAAACTCCTTGTAGGTACCTATAACTTTAAGTGTACACGAAATATACTCATGCTTTATCCTTGTAACGTACAGCCACACATCAGAGATACTGTAAGTTTAGTGCTAGATCACAGCAATAAAGCAAATATTGAAGTGAAGTGGGTCACATAAACATTTTAGTTTGTAGAAAAGTTTTGTTTACATTATATCACAGATATAGCATTATATCTAAGAAATGTACATAACTTAATTAAAAATAGTTTATTAGTAAGAAACCCTAATGATCATCTGAGCCTTCAGTGAGTCAGAATCTTTTCGCGGGTGGAGAGTCTTGCCTTGATCTTCTTGGCTAAGGCGGATCGGATGGTAGTTGCTGAAAGTTGTGGTGATCATGGCAATTTCTTAAAATAAGACAACAGTGAAGTTCACCATGTCAACTGACGCTTCCTTTTATGACATTTTTCTGCAGCACACAATGCTGTTGGACAGCATTTTACCCACAGTAGAAGTTCTGTCTAACTGGAGTCGATCCTCTCGAACCTTGGCCACTGCTTTACCACCTGTGTTTGCGCCATATTCTAGACCTTGTGTTACCAACTCAACAGTGTTCTCAGCATCTTCACCAGGAGGGGTTTCCATCTCAAGGAAGCACTTTCTTTGCTTATCCATAAGAAGTAGCCACTCACCTGTTCGAGTTTTATCATGAGATTTCAGCAATTCAGTTACATCTTCAGGCTCTACCTCTAATCCCAGTTTTCTCTATATTTCCACCATATCTGCAGTTCCTTCCTCCACTGAAGTCTTGAACCCCTCAAATTCATCCATGAGGTTTGGAATAAAAATCTTCCAAACTTCTGTTAATGTTGGTATTTTGACCTCCTCCCATGAATCATGAATGTTCTTAATGGTGAATCCTTTCCAGAAGGTTTTAAATTTACTTTTCCCAGATCCATCAGAGGAATTACCATCTATAGCAGCTGCAGCTTGAAGACATATATGTCTTAAGTAATAAGATTTGAAAGTCAAAATGACACCTCGATCCAAGGGCTGAAGAATGGATGTTGTGTTGGCAGGTTTGAAACATTAGTCTCCTTGTGCTTGTCCATCAGAGCTCTGGGTAACCAGGTGCATCGTCAATGAGCAGTAAGATTTTGAAAGGAATCTTTTTTCTCCGAGCAGTAGATCTCAACAGTGGGCTTAAAATATTCAGTGAATCATGCTGTGAACAGATATGCTGTCTTCCAGCCTTTGTTGTTCCATATCTAGGGCACAGGCAGAGCAGATTTAGCATAATTATTAAAGGCCCTAAAATTTTTAGAATGGTAAAAGAACATAGTTTAAACTTAAAGTTGCTGACTGCACTAGCCTCTAACAAGCAGGTCAGCCTCTTTGAAGCTTTGAAGCTGGATTCTGACTTCTCTTCTCTGCCTATGAATGTTCTCCATGACATCTTCTTCCAGTGGAAAGCTCTTCATCTCCGCTGCACGTCTGTTCTGTTACTTAGTGTAGCCGCCTTCATCAATGGTCTTAGCTGGATCTGGCTGTAGCTGCTCCATCAGCACTTGCTGCTTTGTATTGTTTTTTTTTTTTTTAATTATTGTTGGGGATTCATTGAGGGTACCATGAACCAGGTTACACTAATTGCATTTGTCTGGCAAAGTGTGCCTGACACTCCCCGTAAGAGGTGTGCCAAACACTGTGACCCCCCTACCCCCTCCCTCCTTCCCTCTCTCTGCTCCCCCATTCCCCCACCTCCTACCATGTACTAGGTTATCAATTGTCCTCATATCAGAATCGAGTACATTGGATTCTTGCTTCTCCATTCTTGTGATGCTTTACTAAGAAGAATGTGTTCTACCTCTGTCTATGTTAATACAAAAGATGTAAAGCCTCCATCTCTTTTAATGATTGAATAGTACTCCATGGTATACATATACCACAGCCTGTTAATTCATTCCTGGACTGGTGGGCATTTAGGTTGTTTCCACATTTTGGCGATTATAAATTGAACTGCGGTCAACTTGCAGTTGTATATTATGGAGATGGCTTCATTTCTTAACTTCATAAACCAATCTCTGCTAACTTTTAACTTTTCTCCTGCAGTTTGCTCACCTCCCTTAGCCTTCCTAGAGCTGAGGCAAGTCAGAGTCTTACTCTGGATCAGGCTCTTACTTATGAGAATAATCGTAGCTGACTTGATTTTCCAACCGGACCAAGAAAACTTTCCCCATATTGGCAATAAGGCTGTTTTGCTTTCTTAATCATTTGTGGAATAACACTTTTAATTTCCTTCAAGAACTTTCCTTTGCATTTACAACTTGGAAGACTGATACAAGAGGCTCATCTCAGCTTTTGACTGCCTTCCTCACCAAGCTTAGTCATTTCTAATTTTTGATTTACTCTTCATTTCACTTGAACACTTAGAGGCCAATGTAGGACTGTTAAATGGCCTAATTTCAATGTTGCTGTGTTTTGAAATCAGGGAGGTCTGAGGAAAGGGGAACAGATGGGGATGGCTGGTCAGTAGAGCAGCAGGAACACGCATTTATTGATTAAATTTGCCACCATGTGGGGATATAGGTCATGGTGCCCTCAACCACAATAGTATCATCGATCACCAAGGCAGATATAATAAGATGTTTAAAATATTGTGAGAGTTACCAAAATGTGACAGAGACACAAAGTGCACACGCTGTTGGATAAATGGTGCTGAGAGTCTTGCTTGGTGCAGGGTTACCACATTTATTGCATCCAAGGTACAGCGTTTCTGGAGAGCCCACTCTGTCTGGGGGTACAGTACAGTGAAGCACAGAAGGAAGAGCTACGTCCATATCCACATGATATACAGAGGGCCCCATGGCCTTGACAGAAGCCTAGAGTGTCTTCTCTAGAAGGAGCTGCTCTCGTTACACAGAGGGCCCCATGGCCTTGTCAGAAGCCTAGAGTGTCTTCTCTAGAAGGAGCTGCTCTCCTTACCTTGGTGTGTAAATTATTAGTCTTCGTTGTTGTTTAATTTCTTTTTTAAATGTTTTTAATTATTTTTTTATTTTTACATATACATGTCTTAATTAGGTTTCCACTTTTTGCCTTCACAGAATTTAAAAGGCTTAAAATTTAATAACAATAACGATGTTTAAGATAAGGACTAGAAACAAAAACCACGTAAAGAATGAACGAAGATAAATACGTTCAGAAAAGAAAGCAGACGATTACTGCATCAAAATATTAAGCAATATTAATCATAATAATGCCAAGAAAGTAACATTCATATTGTCAAATAAGAGTATGTCTATTATAGAATGCTTTGACTCTGAGGCTCAGTATGAAGTCATCAGTTAACTTCTTTTTTTGCCCAAAGTCTCAAAAAATAGACAACTAATATTATATAAATAAAAGTAAAAGAGAGTTTCAAAAAACAGATCATGCCAAATCTTATAGACAATAGAAAAAGAAGAAATATTTCAAAAACATTCTACTTGATCTGGATATACCTGATATTGAAATTGGAGAAAATATATTGTTATAAAGGGAAAT
>CAUYRH010131797.1:0-12736 GCA_963574655.1 Perodicticus potto
GTAGTCCCAGCTACTTGGGAGGCAGAGGCAAGAGACTTGCTTGAGCCCAGGAATTGGAGGTTGCTGTGAGCTGTGATGCCATAGCACTCTATCCAGGGTGACAGCTTGAGGCTCTGTCTCAAAAAAAAAAAAAAAAAAAAATAGCCTGGCATTGTGGCAGACGCCTGTAGTCCCAGCTACTTGGGAGGCTGAGGCAAGAGAATTGCTTAAGCCCAAGAGTCTGAGGTTGCTGTGAGCTGTGACGCCATGGCACCCTACCGAGGGTGACATAGTGAGACTGTCTCAAAAAAAAAAAAAATGTATATATATATATATATATATATAAATTTAAAAAAATAAATAAAAATTACAAGAAAAAAAAGTTTGAAAGCCATTGCCCAAGAGAAACAGTGGCATGGTGACAAAGGCAGGGCAGTCCTTACAGGCTTGTTTCTAACAGAGAAAACCAGCGGCTGCCTCAGTGTCTGTCTGACAGACACATGCTCAGCACCTGGCCAGCCCGGATCACCTTGAGTCACGTGACACCATCAGACAAGCAGGGCTGGGAGCCCGCAGCTCCAGCCCCAGGCCCCTGGGTCATACCTGTGCAGCCAAAGGCCACGGTGCCCACAGCAGCCAGGTTGATAGCATAAGCCTGGTCACGAGAGAAGAGCTGCAGCCACACATCACAGATGCTGATAAAGAGGAGGGGGCCCACGGCTAAGAGGTAGCCTGTGGGGGGAGAGGCCGGTGGTGAGGGGATGGTGAGCCAACTTGGCAGGGGCCCCTCATCCCTACCCATCCCATGCAGTCAGCTCTCTTTACCCTTCCCCCTGGACACTGGGAGGGCCAGGGATGCCTCAGAGGTCGGTCTAAGCAAGACACCTCGGAAGACTTCCTGGAGGCGCTGCTTTGAGCTGGGCCTTGAAGCTAGGTGTCACCATGAAGAGGGATGGGAAAGGAAGAGCACATCAGGCAACAGGGAGAGCTCAGGCAGGGGCCCAGGGACATGACACCTGGTGTTCAAAAGCCTCCAAAGGTAGCATGTTGGCTTATTGTGGCCCCACCATAACCAGACCCTCTTTTCCTTTCACTAAACCCCAGGGCATTCCTGAATGTGTGCACTTTACAGATAGGCTGAGTGAGGCTCAAAGAAATGGGGTGAGTAAGAACCATGAGTGCAAGGGGAGGAGTCCTGTGGCAGGGTGGGGTCAAGCGTACCTGCCGTGATCCTGGTGTGCAGATCCAATCTCTCCACTAGGACATTGTTGAGAAGCACAGCCACCAGTGCCACCAAGATGTAGGTGAGGCTCATGTCAAACACAATAGAGGTCCCTGTGGAGGGGCGGTCAGACGCAAGTGGTCAGGGAAAGCCCATACTCCCTGCACCTTCCCCTGCCAGGTACTGCTTCCTGGCTCGCTGCCTGTAGAGGGTAGGTGACTCCCCTGAAATCACTCAGCAATTTGCAGCTGAGCCAAGATTTAAATAAAATGGGTTCCCAGCCAGGGGCCTGCTGACTGAGGCTCCTGGGGGCTGAAGGCCAGAACCGAGTGTGCTGGGAGCATGGGGGGAGACCCACCTGGGTACTTGTGATGCAGGTGGTCCACGTCAGTGATAAAGCTGTTGTACGGCAGCAGGAAGCCCACCCCGGCCAGTAGCATCGCAAAGTAGATGGCGTGGTAGCGGTCGTCGGGCACTGGCTCCTCCACCACTAAAGCCAGAGACATCAGGTGACGAGAACAAGCCCACTCATTGTATGCAGGGCTGCTGGCCACCACCACCAGCATGGCCACCGTCCATCTCTACAGCCACAGCTGCCCATGCCTCTGTCACCGTGGCCACTTTTGAAAGTTGCTGACCATAGCCAATGCTACCATATCTACTGCCATTACAGCCACTGAAGTGGTCAGCTTGGTGAACAGTGGAATGTCTGTTTGAAGACTACCTATGGTGCCACCTATGGGGGTTGCAACACCACATGGGACCAGGGCAGGACTCTTCGGGAGGCTGTGTACCCTAAGTCGGTGTCTGAGGCAGGGCACTCTTTCTCCATAGTCAGAACACATGCCCAGAAACCAAGGGGTGGACATGGAGTGGTGCCATCCACTCCTGCCTGTAGTGACCCTCTAGCAAATCTCTGCTTCCCAAGTCCATGACTTCTGGTTCTGCTGGTCTTGGGGTCTTAGCCCCAACCCAAGACCCACTGAGCTGGAAGTTAGGACTGTCAACTGGCCACTAAGGATTGCTCACTGCCCCATGGCCCTTGAATCAAGAGTCAAGGGAGAGGCCTCGGTGCTGGGGAAGCGTGGCCCTGACCAGCAAAGGGAGATCAGGCTGCTGTTACATGTGGAGATAAGGATACGTTTGGAGTATATGAGATCTTGACAGCATCTTAGTGCTTCCATTCCCTGGAACTGAAATCCATGGAAAACTACAGCCCTTTGCAAGGCAGGACAGTTAATGGCTTAGACCTCCCAGGAGAGAAGGTTTGGGTCACCCCTCCCCAGGCAAAGCACAACCAGGAGAGGTACGTGCTGACAGCACGGGGAACACAGACGGGCAATGGGAGGAGGTAGATATAGAGAACCCTGACCATGCCAGCTATTAATACCAACACCAAGGCCCCTGTCACCACAACCACCACAGTTAAAGTCACCACTGCCACTGCCACATGACCACCATCTGCCCTTATGGCTGAGGCGGCCACGGCCACTGCACCATGTCTATTGCCCTGTACCTCAGGACTGGCCCTGTCCACACACATCGGGGCAGGGAGGTTACCTCAATCCACCACAGGGCTTGGCCAACAGAACCCCCACTGCCCATCTGCCGGGAGATAGGAGGGAAGCAGAGAACGCCCCACTCCTAGTCCCAAGTGGCTCTGGTATCAACAAGAGCTACCAAAGAAGAGCTGCTGCTCCCGGGGTGTCTCCTGAGTGTTGGGGATTGTCCGAGGCCACAGCTCTGGATCCTGTTACAAGCACACTGACACCAGTTTCTTCCCTTTTCTAGGTGACAGAGCATGGGCCAAAAAAGAATGGTGACTTCCTCAAGATCTCCAAAGGAGGTAAAGGAGAGGAGGCAAGGTTGAAGCCAAACCTGTCAGACCAGACCTACTGCTGCCCACTCAGCAAGTCTGATCTCACAGCCAGCTGACCTCATTCCTCAATGAGGGGAAACTGAGGCCAGGGATGATAGGCCCTTTCCCAAGGTCACACAGCTGGGTCAAAAGCCAGGTCCTCAAATTTCACACCCAGTGTCCTTTCCAGGTACTTCCCTGCTTCCTATCCAGTTAGGCATGGCTTACTTTGGCCAATGAACATGACCAAAGTGACATATGTTACTTCCAGATAGAAGTTTTATGGGCCACAGCGTGATTTGCCTGCCCAGTGAGCCCAGAAGCACATGTTGAGACAGAGCCTCCTCGGCCCACATGCATAGATGGAGCCTCTGATGACCTGCTTGGGACACAGTACCAGGGTGAAGGTGGACATGTTTGTTTCCACACCAGATCTGCCCCATCCTGATGGATACTGACTCCACTGCTCCATGACTGCCCAGGATTCCACCAGGAGTCCTGAGGTCAAGTCCAACTTTGCAGCAGACAGGAGGCTTGTTGCACCCTCACTCACCAGAGTCCATGAAAGCTGGGACACCCCTGGCCCAAATGTCCGGGTCTGGAGTTGCCTCTGCAGCTGCTGCCTCCAACTGACTGTTGAAGCTGAAGCCCATTGCTACTGTCCTGTCTGGTGTTTCCACCACGCTGGGCTCCTTGAGGCGCTGACTCCCAATGGAGCCCATGGTGGCCTGTGCTATGAGGGAAGAAGAGGTACGTGAGGGAAGAGAGGCTGCCCCCATCCCACTGCCAAGTTGCCGAGGCTGTATTCACTGTAGCTGTATTCACTTTCCATCTATTCCATGGGACACTTAAGCAGAAGGGTGATGTCACCTCTTTTTTTTTTTTTTTTTTGAGACAGTCTCACTTTGTTGTCCTTGGTAGAATGCCGTGGCATCACAGCTCATAGGAACCTCTAATCCTTAGGCTCAAGCTATTCTCTTGCTTCAGCCTCCCAAGTAGCTGGGACTACAGGCACCCACCACAACACCTGGCTATTTTTAGAGGTAGGGTCTTCTCTTGCTCAGGCTGGTGTTGAACCTGTAAACTCAGGCAATCTACTCACCTCAGCCTCCCAGAGTACTGGGATTACAGGCGTGAGCCACCTCGCTCGGCCTTGTGCTGTTAACCTCTTAAGAGGCTCACCCTCACTGCTATGGAAAAGAGGCAGGAAGGGGAGGAGGCCAGGTGACGAGCTCAGAGGCTGCTGCCCTGGGAGCAACCACGGTGGCCTGCATGGCAGCAGTGGGCACTGGAAGTAGATGGAGTGGAGAAATGTTTTGGAGGTGGAATGCCAGGATTTGGTGAACAGTCAGGAACAAAAGGAGACATATTGTGTGTGCCAACTCTGGGCTGCAGGCATCCCATGCATCATTTCTGCTGGGAGGGAGGTGTCCATTTTCACTCATTTTTCAGCTGAGAAAAGTAAGGGTTACAGGGTAAGTAACTCTCCAGTCTCAAAGGCAGAGAGATGAGTCCAGACTCAAACCCAGGTCACCCTCAGTCCTGGGGCCATCCATCTTCAGTGGCAGGAAGTTCTTCCTATAGTCTTGCCTTAGGGATTCTTGCTTTAATTCAGATCCGATAGCCCTTACCTTCAGAAGAAAAGGAAGGAGCTAATTGATCCATGGTGGAGTGATCCCACTGTGTAAACAACTGTGTGTGTGTGCATGAAGGAATCTAGCTTTTCCTCCCCAAAACAAATATATTTCTAATAACATTTATTTATCTGTTTGCAGAAAGGACACATGCTCAGGGTAGAGAATTTGATACAAACATAGACATGGGAAACCTGAGCATTGGGTGCTGAATGTGGTGTCTCAGTTTCCCTGGCCCCACAAGCATATGGGAGAGCCTGTGGAAGAAGCTGGAAGAAGGCCACCCCTGAGGGGGTCCCGTGTGCTTGGAGGTGCTCTGGTTTCTCTGGGGCTGACTCGCCACTATGCCTGTCACCTCTGCCTGCTCTTGTCCCATTCCCTGGGCCTTGTTCCCCCAACTCTGTGCCTCAGTTTACCCCTTCCCCGCCTTCAGGAAGTTGCATGGACCAGTTCCCAAGCATCCCCCACAAGAGCTCACTACGGAGGTTTCACTGGGGTCTAGAGGTACAGGGGTCTCACTGGGGCCTTGGAGCCAGAGGCTTCCTCACTTTCAGGTCTTTGGAAGGCTGGGGAAATTCTGGTCTTGTCAACTGGGGGCTCACTCAGGTGATCAGTACCCATGACTAGCCAAGAGGAGGCCGGGGCTTTTTCATTACCCAGTGACCTGCCCCCCCACCAAGCTCAAGGCTCTCCTGCGGGCCCCCTCACCAGCCCCTCCTCCCACATCTAGAGCTGGAGAACTGAGTAGGGCTTAGAATCCAGCTGGCTGGATGTGAAGGACGGTAGCTTTGGGCAGGATTCTACACACCCATCCCTGCCTGTGACATGGCCGTGCCAGCCTGCCCTCCAGAGTTGCTGGGAGATGACAGAGTTAGTGGAGGCCTGGAGGGCCTCTGGTCTCAGGCCACGCAGCCTCTCTCTTCCCTGAAGTGCCAGGGGAGGAGGGAACAGTGGCAAGGTGAAGGTCTATGGCAATTAAACATTGCTCCTTCCTGCCAGTCCTCTCAGGATGTCAGCTCAGCCCCAGAGGTCATCTGCATCCCGGAAGGTCTGGTCTGTGTTCAGCAAGCACACCGAGAGGCAGCCCCAAACCTTCAGTGTGCCCAGCATGCCTGGCCAAAAGGCCACACCACTCTGGGAAGGTAGACGTGCTCAGCATCCGGCCAAGAGGTGGCCCTCTGCTCCCTATGGCTCATTCACCCACACCACCCAGCTCCACCACTGACCCCACGGCGGAGGGAGCAGGGGAGCCCACTGCAGCACTGGCCCCTTCCTCTCCTAGGCTGTGGGGCTCTAATTCTCTCCTCTCTGGACCTAGCACTAGAAACACCAACAGCCCAGGGCCTCCGATCTTCCCCTACTCCGGTGTCCCTTTTAATTAGGATTTAAGGACTTGCATATAGGCTCAACCCAAGCATTTACAGGGCTCTGCTGTAATCCCCCACTCTGAACTGCCAGGAGCCCTGCCTGCCTCTGGGAGGGGGTTTCAAAGATGCAGGTCATTTCTTTGGCTTTTGGGCCACTCCTCAAGCCTCAGTTTACCCACCTCACTTTTGTCAGGATTCAGCAGAGGATGAGAGAGTACTTCTCAAACAGGGAGGGGTGGGTGGTTAGTGGGGCAGGCTTGGTTGCACACAGTAGGTGCTCAACAGTCACACAGGCTGCCACCTGTGGACCTCAGCAGTCTTGCAAAAGGTTGACTGAGGAACAAACAGGCCACATCTGGGCTCCGACTGGAGCTTGCCCAGCCCACCTTTTGGGGCTCTCCCATTTCAGATGGAGATGGACATAGGAGATGGATTTCCGAGGTGTTCATATCTGAATGTGCCCTGGGGCAGTGGGAAGAGCCTGGACCCCGGTGCCAGGCTGTCCTGGCTAGCTTTTACCCCCAGGCAGCGAGAGGGGACACAGGAAACAATTTCACTGGGAAAGCTGGCCTGCTTGCCCTCTCCCAGCCACAGCCCAGGGTTAAATGGACCCAGCGACTCCCTAGGCTGGGATTCCCTTGTCTCTGCAGTCCTTTCCACAGCCAAGAGGTCTAGGCTGCCCCCAACTCCTGTGTGCAGGACTGTAGGTTACAAGACCCTTTGGTCCCCTTCCCGGAGTCCCTAGAGGGCAGATGAATGCACCCAGCACAGGCCCTCAGGGCCTGACAGGTGCCCCGTAGCACCCGAGGTCCCCGGTACTGCTCTGCCAGGGTTCCTACATGTCCCCAGATGCTTGCGGCACCGCAGGCTCCACTTGCCTGCCCGACCCCACAAGCAGCAAAGTTGGATCCCAGATCTGCGCCCTCAGGCAAAGGACAGACCACTCAGGCAGCTACGAGGTGACCCTGGACCCAGACCCGGCCTCTTTCCAAGGTGTTGGACCGGGGTAGCCGCGGAGGGGGCGAGATGGAGCGTAAGGAGGTCCAAGAAGGAACTTTGGGCAGGGGCACCCATAGACGTGTGCCCGGGGGAGGACATGGTGCCAGACACGGCTGGCAGGGCCAGGTCTGGGTCCTGCGTTCGCAGCCGGGGTGCTGGGGGCCGGTCCGCTCGCGACATCGCCCGGGCGGCAGCCCCTGTTTCCGGGACAAGGGTTGGGTGGGGGACTCAGAGCCCGGCCAGCGCGAGCGGGGACAGGGGCTGCTGCGCCGCAGACAAAGGCTCCGACAGGTCCCGGCCGGCGTGTCTCGGCGCCCCGGCAAGTCCCCGCCCCTGACCGCCACCGCCCCGGCACAGCTTACCTTGGCCGACCCGGGCTGGGGTCCTCGGCGCGCCCCACCCGCCCGCGCCACCCCCGCACCCCGCTCCCTGCGACTCGGGTGGGACGTGGTCGGCGTCCTCCGCTGCTCCCCGGGTTCCCCGGGCCCCTGTAGGCGAGCGCGTATGGGGGGCGCAGCGGCGGCTGCTAGCACAGCCCGGGATGCCGCGCTCCGCCCCCGAGCGCCCGCCCCGCCCCGCCCGTCGCCGCCCTCCCCCACCCCTCTCCCCTTTCGTCTCCTCTCCCTGTCTCATCTCTTTCCTCATCTTCCCCCAGCTACCCTCCCCCTCTTCACCTCTTCTGTCCTACTCCTCCCTCCTCGCGCGACCCTCCTCTCCATCCCGCGACTGCTGGGATGAGGGCGAGGAGAGGGTGAGGTAGCAATCCCCACAGCAAGAGGGTGACCTGTGGCTGACCTAGCCCACCACACCCGCACCCTTGCTGCCCCCCAGCCTCTGGGAACACTCCCTGGAGCAGGTGGGAGGGAGGGACAGATCACCCAGGAGTGACCAGTCTGAAAGCTTTTTTTTTTCCTTTTGAGAAAGAGCCTCTGTGGCCAGGATAGGATGCTGTGGCATCAGCCTAGCTCACAGCAACCTCAAACTCCTGGATTCAAGCAATTCTCATGACTCAGCCTCCTGAGTAGCTGGGACTATGGGTGCCCAACACAATGCCTAGCCAATTGTTTTCTTCTTCTACTTTTAGTAGAAATGGGATCTCACTCTTGCTCAAACTCCTGAGTTCAAGGGATCCTCCTGCCTGGGCCTCCCAGAATGCTAAGATTACAGGTGTGAGCCACCTTGCCTGGCCAAGTCTGAAAGTTTTGAAGGATTAGTAGGCACTCACGGCCTGGAGCATGGGCAGAGAATGATTCCAGCCAGGTCTGGGGGCTGCAGCTGACCTCTACCCCCTGCTGTGCCCTTGCCCTCCCTGGGCACCATCTCTGCCCAGTCCCTTTCTCTTCCTAGCTTTGGGTTAGATACTGATTAGGTCACTTACCGTCACTGAGCCTCAGTTTCCTCCTCAGGTAAATGGAATTATGACCCTCCCTTGAAGGCTGTCGCTGGACCTTCTGCACTTCTCTCTGAGCTTCTGTTTACTCAGCTGTAACATGGCCTTGCCACCCTGAACACCAAAATTGGACGCTAATCAGAATTGGGCCTGGTTAGTACTGAACAACCAACCCACCTGCGCTCTGGCACCAGACACATGCACATGGTGGGTAGGGACTAGGACTTTCAGGGAGGGCTGTCCAGTGGCAAGGTAAGTCCTTCCAGGGCCAGGGCGTCTGTGGGAACCAGGAGAGACCCACCAAGACTGAGCTGCCAGGTGGGATCACCACAGCTACCTGCCAGAGTATCCTCCAGGAGCCCATTCTTCACCTTCCAACAGACTAGCTCTTCTGGGGATAAAACACTCCTCTGCCTTCAACTCCTCCAGGGAGGGAGTCAACATCCTTTATCAAGGCCTCATCCATCTGCTCTGTAAGACTAGAAGTCAAGGAGAGTAGGGAGAGTAGGGACTGGCTTTGGTTTTTTTCTGGGTCCTCAGGGCTCTGTGGAGTGTGTGGCATATAATAGGAACCAAATATTTGCTTGAAGGGAGGCCTGCATTGGGTGTGGAATAAGGAGGTTGTCCAGTAAAGTGAAGTAAGCCTGGAGGAAGCTGATATACTCCCAAGTAGGGGGAGGTATCTCCTAACCTTCCTCTGCTGCAGCCTGGGAAGGAGGTGGCCAGTTGGTTGTTCAGCTTATTACTCTTTTTTTTTTCCCTTGAGACAGAGTCTTACTTTGTTGCCCTTGGTAGAATGCCATGGCATCATAGCTCACAGCAACCTCAAACTCTTGGGCTCAGAGCGATTCTTTTGCCTCAGCCTCCCTGGTAGCTGGGACTGTAGGGACCCACTACAGCACCCAACTATTTTTAGAGACTGGGCCTTGCTCTTGCTCAGGCTGGTCTTGAACTCCTGAGCTCAGGCAATCCACCTACCTCAGCCTCCCAGAGTGCTAGGATTGTAGCCATAAGCCACCACGCCTGGTCTCAGCTAATTACTCTTAAAGGTAATGAGCCAGTGGGTCCTGAAAGTGTAGAGCAGGGGTCCTCAAACTACAGCCCGCGGGCTACATGAGTTGGTGTGAATTGTATTTGTTCCCATTTTGTTTTTTACTTCAAAATAAGATATGTGCAGTGTGCATAAGAATTTGTTCATAGTTTTTTATTTTTTAAACTATACTCCGACCCTCCAACGGTCTGAGGGACAGTGAATTGGCCCCCTGTTTAAAAAGTTTGAGGACGCCTGGTGTAGAGCTTTGAAAGGGATCCTTGGCCCAGGCAAGGATCCTGGATGTGAGGAGGGATTTGGGGGGGGGCGCAAGACACTGTTCTAGACACGGAGACACATTGGGGGCCATGCCCACATGGTTTTTCAGTATAATGGGAGACTCTGGCAATAAACAAGTACAGTAAATTTTGGCAGCATCAAATTCTTGGAAGATAGTGAGATAGAGAGATAAAACACATGATCATGTGTGGCTGTGGGGATGGGAGTGGCTTCAGTACTCAGGGGTTCTGCAAAGGCCTCTCTCACAAGATGTCATCTGGGTTGAGAGATTTGAATGATGAAGAGGAACCCATTGTGGGAATGTTTGTAGCAAGAGTGTTCTGGGCAGAGGGAATACCCAGCACAAAGTTCCCAGACTGGAAAAATCTTATTAAACTCAGGAACAGAAGGAAAGACAGCAAATCAGGAGCAGAAGCACAGAGGAGGGAAGCTGGGAGACAAGGTCAGGGAGAGAAACCAGATGGGGCGGGGGGGGGCCTGTTGGCCATGGGAAGAAGTTAGAACCCCAGTAGCAAGACCTAACCTCGGTTTTTGTGGTTTTTTTTTTTTGCAGTTTTTGGCCAGGGCTGGGTTTGAATCCGCCACCTCTGGCATATGGGTTCAGCGCCCTACTCCTTTGAACCATAGGCGCCACCCTTTATTTATTTATTTATTTATTTATTTTGAGACAGAGCCTTAAGCTGTCGCCCTGGGTAGAGTGCTGTGGCATCACAGCTCACAGCAACTTCCAATTCCTGGGCTCAAGGGATTCTCCTGCCTCGGCCTCACAACGCCTGGTTATTTATTTATTTTTTTTTGGTTGCAACTGTCGTTGTTTGGTGGGCCCAGGCTGGATTCGAACCCGCCAGCTCACGTATACAATGTGGCTGGCACCTTAGCCACTTGAGCCACAGGTGCCGAGCTGACCTAACCTAGGTTTTTAAAACTTCACCCTTGCTGGGTGGCAGTGCAAATTGGAACAACCCTCTGGAAGGTAAATTGACTTAAAAAACATGCTTATCTTTTGATCCAGAAAAATTTAGCCCAAGGAAATAACTCTAAATACAGAAAAGGCTTTATATACAAAGATGTTTGTCATAATCACCAAACACTACAAATAGCCTCAGTGCCCAAGACAAGTGCATAATTAATATTGCTCACAGTAGGGAGTGGATGACATGATTATTATGTTTGAAAAACTCAAGAAAAGCAATGTAATAATGTGTAACCCCACAGAGAAATCTTAAGTCACCACTAGGCTATGTGGTTAGAAAGGGTTTATAATAATACAGAAAGCTCATGATGTGAAAGTATTAAGTGATGTAGAAGCAGGAAATGGAAAGAAATACAAAAGATACTTTTTGGCTCGGCGCCTGTGGCTCAATGGGCTAAGGAGTCAGCCACATACACCTGAGCTGGCGGGTTCAAATCCAGCCCAGGCCCGCCAAACAACAATGACGGCTGCAACCAAAAAAATAGCCGGCATTGTGGCGGGCGCCTGTAGTCCCAGCTATGTGGGAGGCGGTGGCAAGAGACTCGCTTGAGCCAAGGAATTGGAGGTTGCTGTGAGCTGTGATGCCACAGCACTCTATCCAGGGTGACAGCTTGAGGCTCTGTCTCCAAAAAAAAAAAAAAAAAAAGATACTTTTCACGCTATGTCAAAAAATTGGAAAAACTGGGTAAAATTATTTCCTGGGAAAACATAAATAAGGAGAAAAGTTGCTATCGGAAGAAAAAGAATCTAAATAGGACAATCACTGGAGAGGAAACAAATTTCTTAAACTATTACTTCCTTGTCCAAAATACCAGGCTTGGGTATTAAGGAATTTTGCCAAAATTTTAAAGGCAAGAGAATCATATTGCAACTTAAAATATTCCAGAGCACAGAAAAGAAAAGCTTCCTAAGCCTGTCAAGGAACTCTAAGAAAACAATAGACCAGTTTTACCTATGAACATCAGTATAAAATCCTAAGTAAAATGTTAGCAAACAAGGCTCAGCACCCATAGCTCAGTGATTAGGGCGCTGGCCGCATACACCGAGCCTGGTGAGTTCGAACCCAGCCCGGGCCTACTAAACAACAATGACAACTGCAACAAAAAATGTAGCTTGGCATTGTGGTAGGTACCTGTAGTCCCAGCTACTTTGGGAGGCTGAGGCTAGAGAATTGCTTAAGCCCATGAGTTTGAGGTTGCTGTGAGCTGTGACACCATGGCACTCTACCGAGGGCCACATAGTGAGACTCTGTCTCAAAAAAAAAAAAAGAAAATTTAGCAAACAAAATCCAGGAGCATATTAAAATAAAAATACTTCACAACAAGCAAATGAAAGAATAGTATCATATAAGGAATGGTGTTAACATGTGCCATTAACATAATTCATCCTATTAATAGATCTTAGAAAAATATCGTATGATCAGGTATATAGATACGAAAACAGCATTTGATAAAATATAACTTCCATTCTTGTTTTTTTGTAGAGACAGAGTCTCTCTTTATCGCCCTCAGTAGAGTGCCGTGGCATCACACAGCTCACAGCAACCTCCAACTCCTGGGCTTAGGCGATTCTCTTGCCTCAGCCCCCACCCGCACCCCCAGGACCACAGGTGTCCACCACAATGGCCAGCTATTTTGTTGTTGTTGTTGCAGTTGTCATTGTTGTTTTAGCTGGCTTGGGTTGGGTTCCAATCCACCACCCTCAGTGCATGTGGCCGGCACTGTAACCACTATACCATGGGCGTTGAGCCATAACATCCATTCTTGACATTAGGATGGGTTTAGGGAAAAAAAATAAATACATTGGCTGGGCGTGGTGGCGCACGTCTGTAATCCCAGAGCTGTGGGAGGCCGAGGCGGGTGGATTCCTAGCGCTCACAGTTCGAGACCAGCATGAGTGAGCCAGAGTAAAAGACCCCGTCTCTACCACCAACACACCACCAACACAAAACACCGCCGGGTGTTGTGGTGGGCACCCGTAATCC
>CAUYRH010131798.1:0-17297 GCA_963574655.1 Perodicticus potto
AGTGATTAAGAAAATGCTATGAGGGCTATCTCTCATAGTACGATCAAAATGTTTCTGATTGTATATGAAGCACATTCTGCCCTATGATTGCACCAATGTACACAATTATGATTTAATAAAATTATTAAAAAAAAAAAAGAAACCTAAATATGGACATACTCTCAGAATGCCACCTCAAATTGGAGTTCTCATAGAATTTTACAAAGTGATAAAAACAAGATCTTCCTTTAGTGATTCAGAATTAAGTCTTTTTAAATTGAAAGGCTATATTGCCCATGACTATGAATGAGAATCAAACCAAACTCAATTCCAAATTGTGAAGTGAATACTTCATAACTTACATAGTAAATACTGGAAACAAATGAACAAGAGAACACAATGGCTAACTATCTTTGTAAAGGAGCTCAAAAAGGCTCTTTACTTAGGGAGGCCGCATGCCTCCAAAACATGAGCCAGGAGTCTATATCCAGATCTGGCCCCACCACTATGTGGACTGGCAGACCACTAAAGTCACCACTTCCTCATCTACCAGGTGAAAACCAGTTGAGATCATCTGTAATGTCCATGTCAGCTCTAAAATTATAATTGCCTTCTTAGTTAAAAGTTTGGCTTGTTTTTTTAGAGACAAGAGTCTCATTCTGTCACCTGGGCTAGAGTTCAGTGGCATCATCATAGCTCAATGCAAACTCAAACTTCTGGGCTCAAGCAATGCTCCTGCCTCAGCCTCCCAAAGTGCTAGGATTACAGGTATGAACCATTCTGCCCATTCTTATAAGTTAAATTTCACATTAAACTTAAATAAATGGATATGAAATGTAAGCCAAACAATCCAGAATTAGGAAGGTTACCAATCATTTAACCATGGAACTAGAAAAAGAAATTGCCTGCAACAATATCAGATTACATCTTATACTAGAGATTGCTTGCAATACCCATATCACAATTACTGGGAGGGACGCATTAATGAAAGAGTTAATTCACTGTACCCACCCCAAGGCAGAGCAATAATAAGAGACACAATTGAGAGACTCGGGGTTTTACCTCTTTCCTGTTTCCTTTTGGTTTTACAGTGGACATATAATGCCCAAAGGCCCAAAAGAGAGAAACCCAAAGGGGATAAAGAAGATGAGAGAATTAATGCAGACTAATGTATAAAATTTTAAGTCATAAAATATGTCCAATTTGAGCTATACCTTCAACCAAATTTTATTTTTAAACTGCTTGGAGTTACGACTATAAATCTAATACAAGCTATGGGCAGTGCCTGTGGCTCAGTGAGTAGGGCACCGGCCCCATATACCAAGGGTGGCGGGTTCAAACCCGGCCCGGGCCGAACTGCAACAAAAATAGCCGGGCGTTGTGGGGGGCGCCTGTAGTCCCAGTTACTCAGGAGGCTGAGACAAGAGAATGCCTAAGCCCAGGAGCTGGGGTTGCTGTGAGCCATGAAGCCAGGGCACTCTACCGAGGGCGACAAAATAAGACTCTGCCTCAAAAAAAAAAAAAAAAAAAAAAAAAACTAATATAATACAAGCTAGGATTAATTAAACTGTAGTGTATTCATATAAATGAACTACATAGCAGTGGTAATAAACCAACTACTACCACCACACACAGCAAGGATAAATCTCACAATCATGACCTTGAATTAAAAGAGCCAGACACAAGGTGAGCGCAGTGGCATACGCCTGTAGTCCCAGCTATTCCAGAGGCTAAGGTGAGAAGAATGCTTGAGCCCAAGAGTTCAAGGCTGTAGTGTGCTATGATGGCCCCTGTGAATAGCCACTGCACTCCAGCCTGGGCAACACAGCAAGACCCTGTCTCAAAAAAAAAAAAAAACCAGATATAAAAGAGTATAGTATGTTATTCAATTGATGTAAAATTCAAATACAGGCAAAAGTAATCTATGGTAGGAAATTGGTGGGAAAAGTCAGCACCATGATCACCATGGAAAGGGAGTAGTGACTAAAAGGGAGATGGATTTGGGGGAGCTCCTGACTTTCTATTTCTTGGTAGGGGCACATGCATTACTTTGAAAATTACTAAAGTTGTATATATTTGTGATGTGTGCATATTTTTGTATGTAATACACTTCTGTAAAATGTTCACCTATATCATTACCCTGGAAGCCAAAAACAGAAAAAGTTTACCTGAAAGATTTCAGCTCCTTAAATAAACAGAGAAAGTGTAGGGCACTGGCCCCATGTACCAGAGGTGGTACCCGGCCCTGGCAAAAAAAAAAAAAAAACCAAAGAAAGTAATCCATCAGCAATAACTATAATAGATTTAGATATATTTCCTTTTCTTTTTCTTACTAAATATATATTTTATATGGTTTGGATCATACTGTACATATATTCTGAGCAATTTTGTATGTCAATTATGATTTTTTAAATATTTTGTGGCCGGGCGCAGTGACTCACACATGTAATCTCAATACTTTGGGAGGCCAAGAACAAAGGATCATTTGAGGCCAGGAGTTTGAGACCAGCCTGGGAAGCATAGCAAGACCCAGCCTCTACAAATATTTAAAAATTATCCAGGTGTGGTGGTATACAACTGTAGTCCCATCCACTTGGGAGGCTGAAGCAGGAGTATCCCTTGGGCCCAGAAATTCAAGCTGCAATGAGCTATGATTACACCACTGCCTGAATGACGGTGAGACTTCTGTCTCAAAAAATAACAATAAATATAATTTTTTTAATGTTTTAACTTGCCACTTTATGGATGTCCATAGGTAATGTTACTTATTTTCTATTGTAGTCAGTTATATGGCTTTGAATTTTGCACCATTTTGACATAATAATGTATACGCATACAAATGCAAGTATTTCTATGTATCTATGACTAGTTCCTTATAATGTATACCCAGAAGGATTATTATATCAAAGCCTATGTACATTTGGGGGACTCCTCCAGATAAGCAAAGTGCTGCTGAGATGTCCAAAAAGGTTATACTAATTTATATGTCAAGAGAAGTGTAGAGCAGTGGTTTTCCACCATTATCACTAAAGCAAATTATCTTTTAAAAATTGCTCATCTGATAAGTGAAAGTTTAAAGCTTATATCCCCTCTTCATTTGCACTTCTCTCATTATGTGTAGTAGCTGAATATTTATCATATGTTTTTTATCCACTAACATTTCTTGTTCTGTGAATTGTTATTTGTCATGTGCCTTGCTCACTGCTCAACTGGAGTTTCAGTGTTTCCTGTCTGATCTATGTGAGGGAGGGGTCCTCAAACTACGCCCCGGGCCACATGCAGCCGCCGAGGACATTTATCCGGCCCTCGGAGTGTCTTTGCCGCCACTGCCTGTCCTGCTTAGCAGCCAACTGGTCCCAGGCCGCAGTGCACATGTGTGGAATGTGCTCAGCACTCTACGACTCCCCTCCTATCTGTCTCTCGACTCCTCCTCTCAGTCTCCAGTGAGACTGAGACTCGTGATCAGAGGAATCACAAGCTTGCCTGTGCAAAGCCTGCTGCTGCCTGAGGACTGAGGTGAAAACAAGTTAGGATTTATTTATTTTTTTTTTTTTTGAAGTCAGGAGGTCAATTTTTTTTTAATTTTGCAGTTAGTAGGGCCTTTTGGAGGGTTTAAGGGGGGCCTTGTTTTCTGAAGTTAGGAGGTCTTTTTTTTTGCAGATAGGGGTGCCTTTTTTTTTTCATTTTAAATATTGTTTTTGTATGTGTTCCTGTTTTTTTTTTTTTTTTTTTTTTTTTTTTGCAGTTTTTGGCCAGGACTGGGTTTGAACCCACCACCTCCATTATATGGGGCTGGCACCCTACCCCTTTGAGCCACAGGTCTCATCCTTGTTTTGTTTTTTTACTTCAAAATAAGATATGTGCAGTGTGCATAGGAATTTGTTCATAGTTTTTTTTTTTTAAACTATAGTCCAGCCCTCAAACGGTCTGAGGGACAGTGAACTGGCCCCCTGTTTAAAAAGTTTGAGGACTCCTGATGTGAGGTTTTGCTATTAACCCTTGAAAATGTATAACAGCAGCAAATACTTTTCTCAGGTGGTGGTACTGATGCAGAGGGGCTTGTTTTTATTTCATCAAATTCATTAATATTTTTTGTGATTTCCTCAACTGCTTTTATACTCAATATATCAATAGGATTCAAAAGAATACTCAACTATATTTTCTTCTAGGTTTTCCACATTTCCTTTTTTTTTTTTTTTTGAGATATGAATCTCACTTGTCACCCTTGCTAGTGTGCCCTGGTGTCACAGCACACAGCAACCTTAAACTCTTAGGCTCAAGTGATTCTCTTGCCTCAGCCTCCTTACTAGCTGGGACTACAGGCCCCCACTACAACACTGGGCTATTTTTAGAGACAGGGTCCCGCTCTTACTCAGGCTGGTCTCAAACATGTGAGCTCAGGCAATCCACTCACCTTGGCCTCCTTAAGTGCTAGGATTACAGGCATGAGCCACCGCACCCGGCTTTTCCACACTTTCATTTGTTAAATATTCAAATCTTTAATCCATTTTTAAATTATTATTTGGGTGATATGAGATGAAATCCAATGGACTTTTCCTCCAATAGTTAAGCATTTGTCCCAGCATAATTTATTCTCCATCTTTCCCATATTAATGTACCATATAGTATGTTAATTCTAAGTTCTTTTTCTGTTCATGAGTTTCTACTGCATTAAATCTAGCTCCTTGTTTCAGATCTAATACCATAAGATTCTCTTTTACCATAAGATTTTTTACAAGCTATATTACAGTTTTTTTCACATCCAAGAATAATTTTTGCCTCTTCACTTAATTGAAACTTTATTTTATGACCCTCAGTATTCACGTTTCTTTCATATAGGTTCTGCTATTTTTACTTGATTATTCCTTTCTAGGACAAGTTGATCCTTTTTCAGCCTTTCTCTTGGTGGAGGTGGATGGGAGGGTGAGGCAGACAGACTCACAGATTTTTGCAGAGTTTTGAGTTTAAAGAATGGACGAGACTCCGTCTCTAAAAATAGCCGGGCATTGCAGTGGGCACCTATAGTCCCAGCTACTGGGGAGGCTGAGGCAAGAGGATCGTTTGAGCCCAAGAGTTTGAGGTTGCTGTGAGCTATGATGCTAAGGCACTCTACCCAGGGTGACAAACTGAGACTCTGTCTTAAAAAAACAAAAATGGACACCTCTAAAGAGGATATACAGATGACCATTCAGCATAAGAAAAGATGTACAACACCATTAGTCATTAGGGAAATGCAAATCAAAACCATAAGGTACCAGTTTACACCTACTAGGACGGTTATAATAAAAATAAAGGAAAATAAAAAGTATTGATGTGCATGTGGAGAAATCAGAACCTTTATAAGCTGGTGGGATGTAAAATGATGCAGCTGCTTTGGAAGAAAGTATGACAGATGTTCAAAAAAAATGAAACAAAATCATCATATGATCCAGAATTCTACTTCTAGGTATATGTCCAAAAAAACTGAAATCAGGAACTTGAACAGATATCTGTGCACCAATGGCTATAGTGGCTTTATTTACGATAGCCAAAAAGGTGAAAACAATCCAAATACCCATCGACAGATCAACAGAATATCATATATCCATATAATAGAACATTACCTAGTCTTTAAATTCTGATATATGCTACAGCATGGATGGACCCTGAAAACATTATGCTAAGTGAAATAAGCTGGAAACAAAAGAACAAATATTGTATGAATCCACCTACATGAAGTATCTGAAATAGGCAAATTCATAGATAGAAAGTTAGAATAGAGATTATCAGTGGTGGGGAAGGGGACTTACTGCTTAATGGGTACAGAGTTTATATCAGAGATGATTAAAAGGTTTGGGTATAGGGCGGCGCCTATGGCTCAGTAGGTTGGGCGCTGGCCCCATATACCAAGGGTGGCAGGTTCAAACCCGGCCCCAGCCAAACTGCAACAAAAAATAGCTGGGCGTTGTGGCGGGCACCTGTAGTCCCAGCCACTCGGGAGGCTGAGGCAAGAGAATCGCCTAAGCCCAGGAGTTGGAGGTTGCTGTGAGCTGTGTGATGCCACGGCACTCTACTGAGGGCGATAAAGTGTGACTCTGTCTCTACAAAAAAAAAATAGGGTAGTGCCTGTGGCTCAAAGGAGTAGGGTGCCAGCCCCATATACCGGAGGTGGCGGGTTCAAACCCAGCCCCAGCCAAAAACTGCAAAAAAAAGTAAAATAAAATAATAAAATAATAAAAAATAAAAAAATAAAAAATAAATAAAAAGGTTTGGGTACACATAATGGTGATAGTTATACAACATTGTGAATGTATTTAATGCCACTGAATTATACACTCAGAAATGGTTAAAATGATAAATATTATGTATATTTTAACACAATAAAAATATTACTTAATTACCTTTTCTAAAATGTCCTATTTTGAGTTTTTTCCATCAGATAGATAGATAAAAGAGATCAGACAATAAGCACTTCTCTGCAACCTCCTTTTTTAGCTAAACATGTATTGGCCTTTCCAAACCAATACCTTTAGATATACTACAGTCACTTTAACAACTCCTTAGTTTTCTGTCTTATAGATAAGCCATCATTTATTTAACCAGTCCCTGATTTATGGATATTCAAGTTACTGCTAAAGTTTTGCTCTTGCAAAGAACATTGTTAAACAGTCTTATTCCCTGGGATTCATTCCTACAAATAGAAATAATAGATTGGTAAACACATTTGAAAATTCTCCTCTACTATTAAGGAGGGCTATTGGAGTCAGCCAGATATTCTCTAATACACTAAGAAAGTAAACTGCTGGCCCTGCTTATAGTTTTAAATCAGAAAAGATAAGTGCTATTAAATGAGTTTTTGGTATCAGTGAGATCAGAGTCAGGAAACCACAACGGTGGACCAAAACTACCTTGCTACCTGTTTTGATATAGCCCACAAGCTGAGAATATTAGGGTTTTTATGTTTCAAAATTATTGGAGAAAAAAGGCACATTTCATAAAATGAGAAAATTAAGGGAAATTCAAATTTTGGTGGCCATGAGGTTTTACTGAAACACAGCCACAACCATCTGTTTATATTATCAGCTGCTTTCATACTACAATGGTAGTTAAATACTTAAGGCAGAGTATGGCCTGCAAAGCTCAAAATATTTCCTATTTGGCAGCACCTGTAGCTCAGTGGGTAGGGTATCAGCCACATACACCCAGGCTGGCGGGTTCCAACCCAGCCAGGGCCAGCTAAAATCAATGACAACTGCAACAAAAAATAGCTGGGTGTTGTGGTGGGTGCCTGTAGTTCCAGCTGTTTGGGAGGCTGAGGAAAGAGAATGGCTTAAGCCCAAGAGTTTGAGGTTGCTGTGAGCTGTGACGCCACAGCACTCTACTGAGGGAGACATAGTAAGACTGTCTCAAAAAAAACAAAAAATAGGGCGGTGTCTGTGGCTCAGTGAGTGGGGTGCTGGCCCCATATACCGAGGGTGGCGGGTTCAAACCCAGCCCTGGCCAAACTGAAAAAACAAAAAAATAAAATTAAAAAAAAAAAAAATATATATATATATATATATTTCCTATCTGGCTCCTTGTAGAAAAGGTTGCCAACCTCTTACCTAGTAAGTGTTGATGTGCATATGAAGAAATTGGAACCCAGCTAACATAAGGGACCCGTGGTAAAAATGAAAATGAAAATTGTACTCAAAAAAAAAAAAAAATTCCATGAAGAAGTATCCAATTTAGGCTCTGTAGTTATCCAGAGATATGAATTTCAAACCAAATACATTAACTCTTTTGCCTGTGTTTTCCCATTCTTAAAACATGGGGTTGGGTTGTAAGAGTCACTCTGAACTCTACTTAATAGTCTTCCTGGGGGAGAAATAGAATATTAGAAACTTCTAGTTATCTAAACAAAAAGTCTCATGTCTCTTTCAATGCTGTTGTGGGGAAACAACCAATCGTAGGACAAGTAGTTACAGCGAGTTCTAGCTGCAGGACTCCATTTTCTTTTCTTTATTTTTTCTTTCCAGACAGAGTCTCAGTATGTCACCCTAGGTAGAGTGCCATGGCGTCACAACTCACAGCAATCTCAAACTCTTGGGCTTAAGCGATTCTCCTGCCTCAGCCTCCCAAGTAGCTGGGACTACAGGCGCCCACCACAATACCTGGCTACTTTTTGGTTGCAGTTGTCATTGTTGTTTAGCAGGCCCAGGCAGGGCTCGAACCCACTAGCCTCTGTGTATATGGCCAGTGCTCTACCCACTGAGCTACAGGAGCCACCAAGACTATATTTTCCATCGACTCTTTTGGGCAAATTGAATTGTGTTTTTAATTTCAAATTTCAGAGGTTTATTGTTCATATGATATTAACTTTCATGTATTAGCCTTGTGTCCTGCAACCTTGCTATAATCACATACTAGTTCCAGAATTTTATTGATTCTATAAGACTTTCTATGCAGATGATCACATCACCTGCTCCACGGACTCTTGACCCAAGCTGTTTTTCCTATAAGGTCAGTTTTAGTTTTTCACTTTTGCTTGGCCACCAAATACAGTAGTTATAATTATAGTTGCCAGATATAATTTTTCATAGAGAGAAAATACATTCTCCCCAATGCTTTTTGAACTTTCCCTCACAGAGCATAAAGGGAAAAGGAGACATGGCAAAGCTTAAGTGAAGGGCAAATACAAGCAGGAGTAAACCCTGTGACTGCAAACCTTGGCCCTCTGCTAATAACTAATTAATGTAAAGGCTATAGGACTATTTAAGCAATTTACTGAAAATGGACACCAGAGAACAAAATTTTATCCAGGAGAAAATTTAACAAAATTACCATGTGACATTTGGGATGGAAGCTGAGCGTTATTACTGCTGTCTTCAAAACGTGGTGGTAGATTCAACGTGCCATTAGTGGAAGATTCATCCTGCTGGGCCTCTGTGTCAGAGTCAAATGGCTTTTCTGTCTTCCTGGGTTCTTCTTCCACATTGCTGTCACTATCACTGTCGTCATCAACAGTAACAACAATGTAATCTAAGAATAAACAAAGAGAAAGTTTAGATACGATAGCACATTAAATAAAGTTTCTAGAAGAAACTATGGTACAAAGCTATGGATTGTTTAAAAAAAATTTAGCTGAAAAAAACTGCATTAAGGGGCGGCGCCAGTGGCTCAAAGGAGTAGGGCGCCAGCCCCATATGCCAGAGGTGGTGGGTTCAAACCCAGCCCTGGCCAAAAACTGCCAAAAAAAAAACTGTATTAAGTATTTTGATATCTGTAATCATTACAAGTTAGCTAACAAGTCAATTTGCTTAGTAGGAAGCTCTGAAATATATATGTATGCATACACACATATAGAGCATTCCTTCTAATACTTTCAATTTTGTAAGAGCAATAAATTTCTTCTCATTTAAGAAACGTGACTACCTAGTCCATGCTATATGTTCAAGATATGCTTTTAACTTAAATGACGCAAATGGTGTTATATATCCATACTTGTGGTGACAATGAATTTCCAAACTTGTTCTTTTAAAATTAATATTCATATTTATGAACAGAAGTAAAGTATAAAAGTAAACATTGCTATGAGATAAATTAATGCAAATTGAATCTCATAAAATGTGAACTAGGTAACCACAAATAAACTAGATGTGAAATATCAGCTCCATAAACCATTTTAACGAATATCAAAAATAACCCATCATTTATTTCTGATATCAAATAAGCGTTTTTATTTCTTAAAGTTGGCCTGAAAAAGAACATGTTTAAGCTGTTTAAGCTTGAGATATTTACTCACAGATCACATTTTCATTGCATCATAACTTGGATTCACTATATTTCTTTCAAATAGACCAAAGCAGAAGAATAATTAGCTAGGATAAGGGATACATGGTCAAATTAGGAATCACATGACAAAGGTTCCAATTCAGGCTCCATTGTTATCCAGAGGTATGACTTTTGGGCCAAATACCTTGATTCTTTTGCCTGCGTTTTCTCATCCTTAAAATGTAGGGTTGGATTTGAACAGTCACTTTACTTAATAGTCTTGGGGAGGAATAGAACATTTGAAACTATCTAATTATCTAAACAAAAGGGATAAATAAACAAAAGGTTAAATAAATTATTTCCTTAAGTGGAATGGTATATAGCCAAGAAGAAGCATGTTCACAATGAAAATTTACTGAAATTAGCAATACTTGTGAAATAATGATAAGGAGTGGAAGGATTCAAAACAGAAAAACGTAGTATAATCCTAACTTTGAGAACCAAAAGTAACATACTAATGGTTATCTAGGTGGCTATCTCTGAATAGCAAAATTATCTTCATTAGACTTCTCTGCTGATTCTCTACAACAAACTTTAGACCTTCTCATCAGAAAAAACAGGTAATTGAAAATTTATTAAGACAAGCTTTTGTATATCAACAAACTAAAGCTAGTAAAGCTACAGACAATCCCACTGAGGTTTCTCAGTAAATGTGTACAATTCTGATTAATTCTTTTAGGTATACACATAACCTTCGAAATCAAATTTTAAAGACATTAACATTTAGAATTTTTTTTTAAAGATAAAGCTCCCAAGGCGCAAGGCATTCACCTGCCATCAATTTATCAAATAATGGTGGGGCGTGGTGGCTGACGCCTATAATTCCAGCACTCTGGGAGATTAAGATGGGCGGATCGCTTGAGCTCTTAAGTTGGAGACCAGCCTGAGCTATAGCGAGACCCCCGTCTCTAAGCATAGCCGGGCGTATGGCACATGCCTACAATCCCAGCTACTCGGGAGGCTGAGGCAAGAGGATCACTTGAGCCCAAGAGTTTGAGGTTGCAGTGAGCTATGACACCATGGCACTCTACCACGGGCAGCAAAGTAAGACTCTGTCTCCAAAAAATAAAATATCAAATGATGATGGCTGAAAACAGCAGCATTGCACCCCAGGACCTTGAAAGAATACATAGCAAAACAGGGTAGATTACAACAGCTCTGCCGCTCCAGTTTTGCTTAAAGAAACCAAACACTTTCAGGGCGGCGCCTGTGGCTCAGTGGGTAGAGCGCCGGCTACATATACTGAGGGTGGCGGGTTCAAACACAGCCCCGGCCAAACCGCAACAAAAAATAGCCGGGCATTGTGGCGGGCGCCTGTAGTCCCAGCTACTCGGGAGGCTTAGACAAGAGAATCACCTGAGCCCAGGAGTTGGAAGTAGCTGTTGTTATGCCTAGACTTCGTAATCCCCAAAGACGACCAGGGAGCCAAGTCCCATGCAAAAGCAAAAGACCCTTTATTCAAGGCCGAACCTGGTCTCTCAGGGGGTCCAACACAGCAGAACCGCTCCGGGAATAGGAGTTTTTATTGTGGTTACAAAATGGGTTGGAGTTTTCAACTCTAGCAAGCATGGGGTTGGCTGACCTACTTCTTATGCTGCCCTATTGGCTAAGCCAGGCCGGGCGGTTAACTGGGGTTTGGGGGACTTTCTTGCTAAGAGTTAATTGGCTAGAGTCAGAGTGCAGGTGTTTGAGGTTTCTCTAAGAACCTAGGGCAGTAGGTTAAGGGGATCTAAGATGGCGGCCGGTTACAAAATGGAGTAACTCCTGTCCTCTCACTGTGAGCTGTGTGATGTCACGGCACTCTACCAAGGACAATAAAGTGAGACTCTGTCTCTTCAAAAAAAAAGCGGAGCAAGGGTGGCACCTGTGGCTCAAAGGAGTAAGGCACCAGCCCCATATGCCAGAGGTGGTGGGTTCAAACCCAGCCCCGGCCAAAAACAAACAAACAAGAAAAAAACGGAGCAAGCTGGGCACAGTGGCTCACGCCTGTAAGCACTGTGGAAGGCTGAAGCAAGTGGATCACCTGAGCTCACAGGTTCCAGACCAGCCTGAGCAAGAGCGAGACCCGGTCTCTAAAATAGCACGGCGTCGTGGTGGGCGCCTGTAGTCCCAGCTACTCGGGAAGCTGAGGCAAGGGGATTGCTTGAGCCCAAGAGTTTGAGGTTGCTGTGAGCTATTAGACCACGGCACTATACGAAGAGCCACAAAGTATGACTCTGTCTCAAAAAAAAGAAAAGAAAGAAAAAAACCCTAGAGCAGTCTGAAATTGGGAGATCAGGGTAGCAGGGTAGCAGGGTAGCGGGACGGAAGCGATCCCACACCAACCAGACAGGCTGGCTGGGCTCTCGAGCGGTCACGGATGGACCTACCCTGCTTTACCGTGATCCTCACAATTTCCTGAATCGGGCATCGGCACTCTGCTCTTTAAGCAATAAGCAGGTTCCATGCCCAGGACTTCACCACAACATCCCTACATCTTTCCTTTGTTCCCCTTCTCCTCTACGTATTTACAATAAAACAGCGAGCCTACACTATCTGTCTTTGATCAAAGCCGGTTACCATCAAAGCCTCAAAATCTATATCTCGTCTCACAGATTTTTCCAAAATCAACGCGCAAGGTTTTTGTTTGTTTGTTGCGACAGAGTTGCACTTTGTCACCCCCTGTAGAGGGCCATGAGTCATAGCTCACAGGATTGGGCTTAAGCAATCCTCTCACCTCAGCCTCCCGAGTAGCTGGGACTACAAGCGTCCGCCACAACGCCCGGCTTTTTTTAGAGATGGAGTCTCGATCATTTGTTAAACTCAAACTCTGCAAAAATCTGAGTCTGTCTGCCTTACCCTCCCATCCATCCACACTAAGAGAATGGCTGAAAAGGGGTCAACCTGCCCCAGAAAGCCAAATCTCAAAAGCTCACACGTGCTGGTATCCACAACAAGGCGGCAACCACGCGGAACCACCCCACCACAGCGCCGCGAAAATGTGAGGCCGCCAAGGGCAGACACGCGCTGCCCCTCAAAGCAAATCCCCAAAGCCGAGAAGAGCCCCCTGCTTTAAGCCAAATCGCTTTCTTGCCTTAGCAGAGCTGCGCTCTGCAGCTTTACCCCCCCCCTCAAAAAAAATAACAAGAATAAGTTCAAAGAGAAAGTGAGGCTGGCCAGACACGCTTTGTTCCCAGAGCCCGCCACGCGGCTTTTGAAAAGGCGCGGGAAAACGGCTTGCGGCTCTGCCTCGTGGATCGGCGACTGCCGAGATTGTTTTATGGCCACTTGAGGTTCTGGAAAGAACCGCAGGCCCTCATAACAGAAACCATGACCAGCCTCTCGACGTGCGCTCACCACGAACCCTAGGGTCACCCCAAACTCCTGGGACACCGCGAACCCCCATCTCGCCACAAACTCCCAACTCGCCGCAAACCCCCGACTCCTCACGAACCCCCGACTCCTCACGAACCCCCAACTCACAGGAAACCCCCAACTCGCCGCAATCCCCCGACTCCTCACGAACCCCCGACTCCCCGCGAACCCCCCCGAGTTGCCGCACGCCTCAGGGACGCTTGGAAGTCCTCCAGTCTCCTTAAGCGCCTGAGAAGCGTACCTCAAACCCCAAGGTACCACAAGCCACAGCGACTCCACGAACCCCGATCACTTCCAGCCTGATGGACAAACCGAACCCCTGGGACGCCCAATCTGCGGCCGGAGGCCAGCGGCCGCCACTGAACACACCCTGGCAGATGACCAGCCAATCGGGCGGTGGACCGCGTGGCCGTCTAAGTGGGCGCGGTCCGAACTCTGTCAGAATCTCTGGTAGAAGCTAGTGGAGCAAATGTGGGAAGGCATCTTACCCTGTTTGTCGGACATTGTGAGGTGGCTGTGCCCAGCTGCGGACCGGAATCCGGGCTTCGGTACTGCCGATGCACACGAGGCGTCTGCGCTGCTGCTGCACGCGTAGCGTCTGCCGTGCACTGAGGCTCCCCACCGCGGGAACTTGAAATTTAAAGCGCCAAAGAGGTTCTGCGCCTGCGCAGCAGTGCCCAGCGCGCCTACGCAACTCCAGGGGCGGAGTGTTCCGGGCTCGCCGAGTTTGGCGCCCCGCCTCCCCCACTTTCGACTTTTTTTTAAGTGTGCTTTTCAAGGAAAAAAAATGTATGCATGTATATGTACGTATATGAACCAACTTAACATGTCAGACTTCAGCTGGTTCTCAACACCATAAGAAGTCGGTGTTAGTGTCCCATATTAAAGATAGGAAAACTGAAGCGTAGAGAGTTTAATTTGATCAAAACCACAAGGCTCGTAGCAGAGTTGGGATTTGAACTGTATCAGCCCCATAGCTCCTGTTCATGTCCCCTATGGGATTTTACCTCTAGTTCAATTGTATCTAGAAATTCTTCACATCCATCAAAGCCTGTGCCAGTACTTTCTCTGTTCCAACATTATAGTACCTCCACCGAGACCGTAGGCTTTTACCGTAGCTCCCAGTAAAAGTGAGTCACTCTTCTAGGAGTCCACAACAGGTCACCCAGAACAGTCCGAAATTGCTCACCTCCCTACTTAAATCATTTTGCCTGATATTAGAAACTCTTGTCAACATGTCCCTCTCCTAAGTTTTTGGAGAGCACCACCATGTCCTATTTTATATTTGAACACCTTCTCCCCTACAAGATTCTAAGAATTAAATGTTTTTAAAGTTTAAAGCCCCCAGAGAGGAGAATGGGAAAAGAGTGGATGGAGTGTTTGAGTAACACCCTGGCGTCCTCTCCTCTCTTCCCCTCCTTCTCCTAGTCCGCCTGCCTGTCCACCCGCCTGCTGGCTGCCCAGAACACCTCCCACCATGGCCACCTCAGCAAGTTCCCACTTAAACCAAGGCAAAAAGCAGGTGTCTATGTCCCTGCCTCAGGGCGAGAAAGCCCAAGCCTGTATATGTGGATCAATGGTACTGGAGAAGGGCTATGCTGCAAGACCCACAGCCTAGACTATAGGCCCAAGAGTTGCCTGAGTGGAATTTTGATGGCTTTCATACTTTACAGTCAGAAGGCTGCAACAGTGACATAATATCTTGTGCCTACTGCCGTGTTTCAGGACCCCTTCTGCAAAGCCCCCAACAAGCTGGTGTTCTGTGAAGTTTTCAAGTACAGTGTTAAGCCTGCAGAAACCAACTTGACGCACACCTGTATAATTGGATAATGGACATAACGAACAGCCAGCACCCCTGGTTTGGAATGCATCAGGAACATACTCTGATGGGAACAGAGGGGCACCCCTTAAGTTGGCCTTCCAACGGCTTCCCAGGGGCCCAGGGTCCATATTACAGTGCTGTGGGAGCAAACAGAGCCTATGGCAGGGGTAATGTGGAGGGCCATTACTGAGCCTGCTTGTATGCTAGAGTCAAGATTGCAGGGACTAATGCCGAGGTCATGCCTGCCCTGTATAAATTGGACCCTGTGAAGGAATCAGCCGGGGCGATCATCTCTGGGTGGCTTTTTGCCACCTTGAGGCAACACCTTGTTGGTGGAGGTACTATAGCATTAGAACAGATAAAATACTGGGACAGGCTTTGAAGGAGGTCATCTTGCATTATGTATATGAAGACTTTAGAGTAATAGCAACATTTGATCCCAAGCCCATTCCTGAGAACTGGAATGGTGCAGGCTGCCATACCAACTTCAGCACCAAGGCCATGAGAGAGGAGAATGGTCTGAAGTACATTGAGGAGGGCATCAAGAAATTAAGCAAGCAGCAACAGTACCATATTCGTGCCTATGATCTCAAGGGGGTCCTGGACAATGCCTGGCACCTAACTGGGGATTCCACAAAACCTCTGACATCAATGAGTTTTCTGCTGGAGTAGTCAACTGTAGAACCAGCGTCCACGTTCCCCAGATTGTGGCCAGGAGAAGAAGGGCACTTCGAAGACCTTCATCCATCTGCCAACTGCGATGCCTTCTCAGTGACAGAGCCCTCATCCATAAGTGTCTTCTCAATAAAACTGGCAATGCTGGGCGGCACCCGTGGCTCAAAGGAGTAGGATCCTGGCCCCATATGCTGGAGGTGGCGGGTTCGGGCCCAGCTCCAGCGAAAAACTGCAAAAAAATAAATAAATAGATAGATAGATTTAAAAAAAAAAAACAAACTGGCAATGAGCCCTTCCAGTACAAAAACTAAGTGGACTAGACTTCCAGGAGCCCCTCCTGGTTCTCCATTCCACTCCAAATCCTCCCTCTTTCCCAGTTGTCCCAATTATAACCCAAAGGATGGAATATCAAGGTATTTTTTTATTGCTGGCACCCAGTTAATCTTGCTTTCTTTGGCCACGATAGAGAGGTCAACTGCTTAATCATTTTTTTTTTTTTTTTAGAGACAGAGTCTCACTTTGTCACCCTCAGTAGAGTGCTGTTGCGTCACAGCTCACGGCTCACAGCAACCTCCAGCTCTTGGGCTTAGGCGATTCTCTTGCCTCAGCCTCCGGAGTAGCTGGGACTACAGGCACCTGCCACAATGCTCGGGTTTTTTTTGTTTTTGCTGCAGTTTGGCCGGGGCCGGGTTTGAGCCCACCACCCTCAGTATATGAGGCCAGCGCCCTACTCACAGAGCCATAGGTGCTGCCCCTTAATCTCTTTGTCCTGCTTTTCTCCCTACCACTGAAGCTTTCTGTGTGCTAGTGGGTAAGGAGGGTTGTAACCACTACTCCCATCTAATGGGGTGTGCTTGTGCAATAGCCATAGCTGTCCAGGTGGAGCACCTCTGCAAGACGGGGAGGACATTTTCTTCAGGGTAGCTGAAAGGAGAAGCCCTGGCTTACTCTACGTTAGGACCTCCCTCCTTGGTGGAAGAGTTTAAGAGGTTATAACCAACTTTCTACTACAAGTGAGAATTACAGAGAAAGTAGGGATTGGAGATCAGGGAGCGAAATGTCCTTGGTCTCAGGCCACACTACCCTTGCTTGTGGCTAAATGCCCTCTCCTCAACAAAGAGCTCAAAACAAACTGATGGGTAGCCCTACCTTAAAAGAAGAAAAGGTTCTTTTATTTTATTTTATTTTTTAGAGACAGAGTCTCACTTTGTCGCCCTCGATAGAGTGCTGTGGCATCACAGCTCACAGCAACCTCCAGCTCCTGGGCGTAGGCGATTCTCTTGCCTAAGCTTCCCGAGTAACTGGCTTTTTTTTTTTTTTCTTTATTTGTTTGTTTTTTAGAGACAGAGTTCACTTTGTCACCCTTGGTAGAGTGCTCTGGCATCACAGCTCACAGCAACCTCCAGCTTCTGGGCTTAGGCGATTCTCTTCCCTCAGCCTCCCTAGTAGCTGGAACTACAGGCGCCCACCACAATGCTGAGCTATTTTTCTGTTTTTGAGTTCACCAAGGCCGGGTTTGAACACACCACCTTCCGTATATGGAGGCGGCACCCTACTAGATGAGCCACAGGCGCCACCCAGTATTTTTATGTTTCATATAAAAATATTACATATGTAGATGTATATATAGGCCATGTTTTTTGTTTTTTTGTTGTTTTTTTTTTTTTGGTAGAGA
>CAUYRH010131799.1:0-66041 GCA_963574655.1 Perodicticus potto
GACCTCCTATTTGATTCTGCAATCCTATTACTGGGCATCTACCCAGAAGGAAAAATATCCTTTTATCTTATGGACACGTGCACTAGACTATTTATTGCAGCTCAATTTACAATCGCCAAAATGTGGAAACAGCCTAAATGCCCACCAACCCAGGAATGGATTAACAAGCTGTGGTATATGTACACTATGGAGTACTACTGAGCCATTAAAAAAAATGGAGACTTTACAGCCTTTGTATTAACCTGGATGGAAGCGGAACACATTATTCTTAGTAAAGCATCCCAAGAATGGAGAAGCATGAATCCCATGTACTCTATTTTGATATGAGGACAATTATGACAATTAATGACACAGGGGGTGGTGAGGGAAGGGGAGAGCAGAGAGAGAAAGAATGAGGGAGGGGTGGGGAAAGGAAGAGCAGAGAGAGGGAAGGAGCAAGGGGGGTGGGGTCTTGGTGTGTGCCACACCTTTTGGGAGCAAAACACGATTGTAAGAGGGACTTTACCCAACAAATGCAATCAGTGTAACATGGTTTCTTGTACCCGTAATGAATCCCCAACAATAAAAAAAAAAAAAACCAATTAATTAATTATAAATATCTTTACTTCTCTCCTTTTTTTTTTTTACAGATTTCTTTTATACCACCTAAGAGTTTCACTAATTTATTTTTTTTACAATTCAATTGTAATTTTTCTTATGTTCTTCCATAATTCTGAAGTAGAAATGAATATAGAAAAAAACAGAAATAAAACATCACAGATACATTGACACTGAATTTGTGATTTTCACAAGATGGATAATGAAAATCTACTTTTGAGCTTATTGAAATACAGAATTTCATTTTTACACATGCCATGACATATCTCCAGAGTAATCAATGTGGTGCAGATATTTTCTTGTCTAGTTGGAAATGTTAGAAAAAAAATCTGAATGTGACAAGTTTAAAGAATTCCTGTAAAGGACCTGAAATGGAACTTAGCTCAACCTCCAGAACCTCAGTTAAAATTTTGCAGTTAAAAATAACTGTAGATAAAATGTCTTTAAAAAGTGAATTCTTCTTTATGTATATAAAAAAAATTTTTTTAAAGGGGGGTAGGGCATATCAAAGAATCCTTCATGAAAGAAATGAAAAAATAAGCAGGAAAAGCCAATCATTAATTAAATTTAATTCACACTTAGATGGTATTAGGTTTCTTAGGAGATGGCAACCTGGTAGAGAGTATGTCAACATACTCTTGTCTCTACAGTAATCAACAAACATGACAAAATAACACATTTTGAATGAAGTGGTTATTTGCATGTTTTGAATGTCAGGAATAAAAATGAACAAACCAAAATTTTCAATTCAATTGCATGAAAGGAATGTTTCAGGCCAGAATGTGATCTTATGGACTAATGTTCAATTCAACCATCATATTCAGAGTAGTGGAAGCTGTTCTTCAGCACAGAGTCAAAAGTAACTTGATACTCCCCACCTTTTGGTGTTCCATACTGAGCAACTTTAAAAATCCTGGGGCTGGGCTTAGTCCCTGTTTCTTTCTTTCTTTTTCTTTTTTTTTTGTTTTTGAGACAGAGCCTCAAGCTGTCAACCTAGATAGAGTGCTGTGGCATCACAGCTCACAGCAACCTCCAATTCCTGGGCTCGAGCGAGTCTCCTGCCTCTGCCTCCCAAGTAGCTGGGACTACAGGTGCTGCCACAATGCCCAGCCATTTTTGGTTGTAGACGTCATTGTTGTTTGGCAGGCCCAGGCTGGATTCGAACCCGCCAACTCAGGTGTACGTGGCTGGGGCCTTAGCCCATTGAGCCACAGGCGCCGAGTCTAGTCCCTGTTTCTGAATGGTGGGGAGGTTTACAGCAATACTGTGATAACTGATCCACACATATTAGGGCAGTCGGTTTGAGAATTCCCATGGTATTGTTAAGTAAGGAATGCCCACAGTGTAGGGACTGCCATAGGCAATGGAGAATCCCTTGAAGCACAAAGCATGGGGGAGTTCTGAGCTGCAGGTGCAGCGCAGCCCTGGACAGCTAGACCGGACACACTGACCGAGAGTGGACAGCACGGTGAGCACACAGTGTGTTTGGAAGCAGCCTCACCTCCTGGTGGAGGATCCACAAGCTCCGCAGAGTTGTCCCTGACAAATCAATGAGCAATCGCCATGTGTTCTCAGCATGTTGGGCACTCATGCTCTGGCATTGATTATTTTTATCCACACTCAAATTGATAAAATACTCAGATACATCACAGAAAAATAACTTCTGTGAACTCAATTCAACATTTTGTAGTATCTTATTGAGATCTTAAAGAAAACCAAAATGATAAAGAAACATGGAAGTTCTGATCAGTGTGGCACTTGTTTTGTTATAGAGGTTATTATGGGGCAACATTTATTTTATAAATATTAATTAGCAGACATCAAATATTAACTGAAAGGCCACTGAGCTTTTAAAAGAACTCATTCCAAAGTGGAAGCTACAAGTGAGAGATTAAAGTTCATTTCTAGGTAAAAATAATGATTCACACATTAATTGTCAGTGAAAAATGAGGTGCTCAACATAGAGCCATTGGTTTGCAAAGTGCACCCCCTTCACATATGTGTTTGCAAAGGGCACTCCCTTCACATATGCTTACAACAACAAATGCTTCTGTCAAAAGTACCTAAGTTTTGAATGGATTAGCAAACTGGTATATGTATGCCATGGAATATTATTCAGCCAGAAAAAGATGGAGACTTTACATCGTTTGTATTTACCTGGATGGAGGTAAAGAACATTCTCCTTAGTAAAGTATCTCGAGAGTAGAAAAACAAGCATCCTGTGTACTAAATACAAATTTGAAACTAGTAGAGGAACAATAGGCCCATATGAAAGGAAAAACACGATTAAATTCAAGAATAGGGAAAGAGGAGGGAGAGGAGCAGTAAGCTCCCACCCAACAGGTGCAGTGTAGGGGTAGGTGGCACACCTCCTGGGTGAAGGACTCAGATAGAACTCAGTCTTCTAGCAACGCAGATACTGTAACCTAATCGAATGTGCCCTTATATTAACCTGAAATTTTAAAAAGTACATGAGTTAAAATATATTTTAGTATGCTAGAGTTATTTTAGGGTATATTCAGAGATTTTGACCAATTATCACTTTTCCCTTGTCTTTACGCAAGAGTTGTTTTAGGCTGAAGTTGTTTTTATTTTAAGCATATTTATAGTATAATAAATAATATATAACCCAAGATCTACCCTCTTACAATATTTGTCCTTCCATGACCTTTTTATTTTACAAAGCATAATGTCTTCCAGGTCCATTCATATTGCAGCATGTTACAGGCCTTCCTTATGTGGCTGGATAACGTCTGGTTGCATATATGTACCACGTTGTATTTATCCTTTGAAACTACATCAGACAGAAAAGCTACAGCACCAAAAGAAACAACTAGCACAGTATAAAGACAACACATGGAATGTGAGAAAGTACTTACAAATGATTTCTCTGATAAGGGGTTAATATCTCAAATACATTTACTATAGAGACTTTCTATAAATTAATACCAAAAAATTCAATAAAAATGATCAAAACACTAGAAAAGACATTCCTCTGAGAAGGAATGGTCCTCAGGCATATGAAAAGGTGCCTGACATCACTAATCATCAGAAAAGTGAACAACAAAACCCCATGAAGTAAGATCTCACGCTTGTTAGGATGGCCATTAGAAAAACAAAATCCAACCAAAAAAGGCAGAAGATGACAAATGTTGGCAAAAAACTGTGGAAATGTCATTACCCTGTGAACTGTTGGGTTAGAATGCTGCCACAGCTATGGAAAGCAGTATGGAGGTTACTCAAAAAATTAAAAGTAGAATAACTATATTATCCAGAAATCCCCCTTCTGAGTATTTACACTAAAAAAATTGAAATCAGATTCTTAAATAGATAACTGTACTTTCACGTTCATTTTAGTATCATTTTCTATAGCTAAGAGGTTAAAAAATGTTCAGGCTAAACTCTTTCTGAGCTTATTTTTTGTTGTTGCTTTATAATAAAAATTTTTTAATAGCCTGTAATGGGTATTATTTCTTACTTGAATAATATGGAAAATTACAGTGCCGCATAATACAGTGATGCAAATAATAGCTCACTAAGCAAATTGCAGGAAGGGAGAACCAAAGTCAGTTCTTCACAAGAACTGAATCTTCCAAATTCCAAGATAAATCAAGGAAAAATAATTGGGATTACAGAAGATTAACTTCATTTACTACCAGATTTACCAGAATTATTTAAAACAGGAAACCACATAAATGAATGTAGAGCAAGGTTTTGGATTCAAGTATCAATGTGCATCTCTGCAGCAATACAGCACTGTACAAAGGACACAATTGGCCTAAAACAGGAAATAAACCACAAATCGAACTCCGTGAATATCAGATACACAACTAAACTTCACACCTATGAATACACATAGTGTCTTCCTACTCATACCATAGGATATAATTTCAGAACAGAGATGACTACTTTATGTTTTTATCCTTTCTAGATTGTCTCTTGGTTCTTCCTAAGAGGTGAAAAAAGGTAATTTCTACCTTTTTTCCTTAGCCACGAGTCTGAGCACAAATGAACAAACCATCCGTGTGTTCAGGCTCATGGCTGAGGTTTTGCTGGAAGAAAGTTTTATGGGAAAGACCTTACAATTAAAGTAAGTCTTATAAAGTAAGACCAAATCAAGAATTATTCAACTGAAATTATGATTTATTATAAGTTTGAGTCATTTCAAAAGTAAGTTGGTGGGCGGTGCCTGTGACTCAAAGGAGTAAGGCGCCGGTCCCATATGCCGGAGGTGGCAGGTTCAACCCCAGCCCCAGCCAAAAATTGCAAAAAAAAAAAAAAAAAAAAAAAAGTAAGTTGGTAATTTGATCTCGAGTTTTGAATTAAAAGAAACAGCAAGCAGAAACAAAATTTTCTCTCCAAACCAGGAATTTAAGTAACTGCCTTCATAGCTTCCTTACTTTACTGAAAACCACCCCAGATAAAAACAGAACCAAGAAAAGGATTTTGTTTCTTATAGAAATGTTATTTCAAGATAAATGACTTAGCAATTTCTTGTATTTGACTGTTCAGCTCCTTCTATAGAAATTATGCAGTTATAATTGAGTATAGAACATACATTTCTATGAATTTAGATGTCATATTTACTAAAATGTTTAGGATGCAATTAACTTGATTCCTTATATAGTATTAAATGCAAAAAGATTAGATTACAGAAAATAAAACCATTTAAAAGTAATAACCAAAACAATGACAGCAACAAAACCTCACTGGATACACAGCATCTATCACTCTAGTTGTTGTTGTTGTTTTTTGGTAGAGACAAGTCTTACTTTAACGCCCTCGGTAGAGTGCCGTGGCATCACACAGATCATAGCAACCTCCAACTCCTGGGCTTAGGCGATTCTCTTGCCTCAGCCTCCCAAGTAGCTGGAGCATCTATCAGTTTTTATCAGTATAGAGTTATTCTTTAATAAGTTGTATTTCAGTAGGTTGAATAGTGCAAGCGATTTTTGTTGCTGTTGTTGTTGTAATTACGTGGATGAGTTGTGTGATGCTGAAGTCGGTACTGTTAGTGCACCTGTCACCAGAATAGAGGACATTCTCCCTGATACTTAGGTATTTACCTCTTCACTCCCCCCCACCCTTCCTCCTCGTGAGAGTGATTCTTGCAAGAAAACAAACATTGCAAGTGAAAAGAAAGGGAAATGTAAAAATAATGAGGGAAATATCTTTAAAGAAATATGGACTTGACTTGCTGTGCATGGGAAGATGAAATCACAACATTCACACTCTTTATTTGTATACTATTATCTTTTGAACATATAAAATTAAAGAAAATTTTTGTAGTACATATTGCACCTGCTCAAACAGAAGCACTGGCCATATTATTCTTCTAAAATTTAAATTGTCTAAAGCCCTCTTCACTCCAATTTTTAGAAATGCCACAGAATTCACTTTGTCAGTCCCCTTTATAGAAATTCTATGTGTTTTGTCTCCATAGCTCTATTTTTCATAACCAAAAATGGGAGGAAAAGGAATCTTGGTATTTGACTGCAGAGTATAAAGGGTATAAAATTTGACTCAGAAAAATATGAACATTTTAAAGCCATTCTTAATCTTAAAATACAAGTCAAGTACTGTGGTAGGTGCCATAGAGAATGTGATACAATATAATTAGTGATATTTACCAAGTGCTGCTGTGACTAGGCATGGGTTCAATACAACAAAAAACAAAAGAGTCAAGGTCTCTCTTCTCATAGAGTTCTTATTCTAGTTGAGAGAGACAGACAAATGATAAACAGACAAAAGCAAAACAAAACAGAACAAAAACAGCCTTTTGCTGAGTGATATAACAAGGAATGGGAAAGTGATGCAATAGAGTGTGACCAAGGAGCGTCCTATGGCAACCTGCAGGGAGGGCATTTAAGTTGCCCTGTGAAGGAGGAGATGAGCCAGCCATGTGAAGGTTTGAGTGAGGACCTGTGCATATCTGTAACTCAGCCTCACTTTGCAAATGAACACACACAGAATTTGAAATGCATGATGCTTTCTGGTAATGCAAATTTCAACATTACTGCTGCTATTCTTACTTGAGAAAATGTTTATGTTACCAAATATGGAAGGAATAGCTTGCTCAGAATACCTAAACAGACCTCGGTTCAGTAAATTTGAAAAAATAAAAAATCTAAAGAAAGCACCACTCAGAAAAGTATGCTGGGCAAAGCAGATAGAGACCTGAGTTTTAGGGCAGAGACAAAGAGAGGGACAAAAAATGGAAAATGAGTTTGTAGTTCATTCTTATCTTGAAGGGACTCCTTTGGAATTTTTAGAGCAGACAAAAGACATGATTATGAATTACAATTTAAAATATGATATTATCTTGCCGGCTTTATGGAATCTGCATTGCACAAATATCAAAGGGTGGAGCCAGGAGATGAGTTAGGAGAATATTTCTGAGAGAGTGGTTTTACTGTCTGTTAGAATAGGTTAAAATGGGGCAGAACAAAGATGAGGAGAAAAATCAAGATTTCCATATAGAAGATGCCATGTAGACAGCCACATGAAGATGATGAGGAAGCTGTTTAGTGTATCACTGTGGGACGTCAAAGAGCATTTGCACAATGATGCTCTTCAAAAATCATGGGACCAGACAGATGATAGAACTTGTGGACATTGTGTAGATAGATGGAAAAAGGAAGTGGGCCTAGTAAAAAACTGTGATTTATTTTAACTTTTAGAGTTAAGGAGGAGATGTCAGGCAAAGCCAATTAGAAGAAAGTTCAAGTGAGGCGGGAATAAAGAGTGACTGATCTTGTCAAATATTTCAAATCATTTTGAAAAGTGGAAAAACAGAAAAATGAGTCAAAGTTTAAAAAAAATGTGGGGTTAAAACAGCGTTACTACGAGATTATAGTTGTTGAAACATGTGAGTAACATTGATGAGGAGGATCCCGGGAGGAGACGGATGACATACAAGAGACAGGGAATAAGTTCGATCTTTAAGGTTTTGAGGGGTGAGAATGAGAAGAATCTGCAACATTATTGGAGAATTTGCCATTGAAGAGAGTGAGGATATCCCCTGCTTCGTTAAGGAGAAGAGGCCAAGCCTATTGACAGCAAATAACTTCAGACTTTGAGAGATATTATTACTTGATTCTTAAGCTTGCAGCACTACTTCTATTTTAATTTCACTTTCTACTATTGCCAGAGTATCTATGTAGACATTACCGACAATGGATCTGTTTGTGTTTGTCTGTTTCCGTTGTGAATTCCAGCAACTGTAAGACATTTTGCTTATAGCAGGGCATGGAATGAACCCCCAGCTGTGCCTGTCCTCGCACAGAAAACTGCAGGTTCTGTGTTTACTAAATGACCTTCCTCTTTTTTTATCAAGGAAACAGGGAGATATTTTTAGCCTGAAGGTTATTTGTTGTGGCAAGGATGAATAAAATTTAAAGAAACAAGTTTGCTTCTCTGAGGACTTGCATTCATCTGCTTTCTCAAGCCACCTAAAGAGGGGGAACTTTCTTGTTGAGCATTCACAGACTCCTGTGTTGCCTGTGGGAGTGGAGATGGTAAGAACGGAACGAAAATAAAGGGGGGAATAGTGCAGAAGGGTTATGGATTGAAATAGACGATAAATAACTTATGAATGTGAAAGAGCATGAAAAGAGGAGCAGCTCAAACACTACGGATCCTTTTTAGGATTGGGAAGGTGAGGTGGAAGAAAAGTGGAGGGAGATAGACAATGAAGCAGCTCCAGGGATGAGAGTAATTTGGGGTAGGGAAACAGGAACATGAAACTCGCATCAAGATCCATCATGCTGTATAAGTCAAACTTTTGTTTCTTTTGAATGTGATATCATACTGGTCTCAAGTCACCCAATTTTATGAGGATTAAAATTTAATTAGTTTGCATTTGTTTGATGCACACGGATGCAATATGTCAGGAATGGTGGTAGGTGGCATTTAAGACCTAAGGTGGGTAAAGTGCCCCCTGGTGGTAATAACAGATACGAACGAATACTGCCATGCTGTAGTGCAGAAAGGATTAGGAATGTATGTTATCAATGACTGTCGTGGAAATGCAAAAGTAGTCACCTTTTCCTTTCAAAATATTGGACTTCTTTTTTTTTCTAGACTAACCTTTAAAGGAAATAGTCTCTTAATCTAATGGTTTCTAACAGTTTTGATTTAAATCAATATGTCTGGTGAGATATTTTTCCAGAGGATGGCAATATTCCAAAGGGCCATTGGTTGATTAATTCTTGTTTAACCATGTCCTTTGAAGGCTCTGTTTCCAATGGCTTCTAATAACCCTAAGTACTATGAACTATGTGATCAGTAAATTAAAATGGTCAGTTTAGGCTGGATGCTGTTTTTAGTCTAACCAGAGCATATTTGCTGATTATTTGGTTTAATGGGTTAGTACTTTAAGAACTAGGACAAGACCCAAAAGATAAATTCCATTTTTGGCTTTAACTTTGAAAAGATTTTTTTTTTCTCTTAACAAGATGTGGCATAGCTTTTAGAAATTTGTCTGTACTGTGTGAGTGTGTGAGAGTGTGTGTGTGTGTTTTCTTCTCCCTCCTTCAGTGAAGGCTGCCAGTAATACCACCCTTTTATCGATTTTTATTCGCTGAACTGTTTTTATCATTTTAGCTCACTGCTGAATCCTTTGTCCCTAGAGCAGTTGTTAATATATACTATGGGCTAAACAAATATTTGTTGAGTGAAGGGATGGATTGAATCTTATATCCCTCTCATTGGGTAGTATAATACCACATTGTGCATGGCAGACTCTCAGATATTAAACAGGTTAAATTGATCACCACAGTTCTAACCAGTCATATGACTAGAGATGGATGTCGAAACTTAAAAGACTATAATTTTCTCCCTTTGTATAGACAATGACTATGTGGATCCAATTAGGAGTATTTGTAAGCAAAAACAATGTTACAGCCTATCAGCTTGTCATTTTATCAATGCATATGAATGTCCCACCACATTCACTAAAAAGTCATAGTTGAATTGATCAATATATGTTTTTACAAAATAGAAGAGAGTTGAAGGAAATCATAATGAGGTAGCCCTCAAAAGCAATCCACCCTAGCTTATTATGGTGCTTAAAATACCATAGGCAAATACTAAACCCGTGAGCAAAACTTATTAAAAATAAGGACAAAATAGATATTGAACATCATGATTCACATCCTGATGTCACGAAAATACATATTTAAGGTAACACGAAGATACTGGATTTAGGAAAGTCAAAATACACTTTTAAAACAAGCAGTTGATTTCTAAAATTTATGTATATAGAATAATGAAATTATATTATGTGTCAGATGTGATAATCTCAAAAATAAATTAGAGTTGAAAAAGGTAAGTGTGTGCTGAAAAATAAGGAGGGTTATTTTTTCAAATTGAAAGCAAATGACAGAGACAGGCTTTATTGCAGTAGTTCTAATTTTTAAGTCACTAAAGCAAGAATGATTTTGTCACTTTTATGAATCTTTCATTTAAACAGAAAGAGTAATTTTGCATAAAGAGGATTTAGTCATGCTGCTTAATTTTCATTTCAAAATGTGAACTTTACAACTCACATTTCAGGTCTCTGGAGCATGAGGATTCCCATTAATCAAAAACTCAGAACACCTTTTACTTACTTGTCAAGGTTCTCAACTTGAAATCTGGTCTCATATACTTGCTGTCAAAGCTTGACAATTGATATTTGAAACGGTAGACCTATGAGACATTATAACCATTTATTTCTATAGATTCCCTAAAATTCTAACTTTAGAAGAGGGCAGATAGCTAGCAAGCCAGGCAACTGGACTCCATTATTCTGCTTTTCATAAAAATACTTTCACTGAATTAGGATTTAACATTTTGTCTTAGGGCTTACAATTGATTGACTGGATAAATAGATCTTATGTTTTTGCAGGTATCATCTGTTATGATTTTCAGTATATCTTACACATAAAGCCTGCTAGCAAAACTCCCGAAGGTCAATGTTTTTGTTTTTTTGTTATATTTTATGTTCTTACCTTTTTCTTATGTATTATGGAATACAAAGAATCATTAAGGATTATTAAGAATGGCTATTTAGTAACAAAGTCAAACCCCTAGAAGAAGGGTTTCTAAATTCCTGAACATACAAAACCTACCAAACTTGAACTTTAAAGAAATAGAAAACCTCAAGAAATCAATAATGAGTAACAAGACCGAAGTAGTGATTAAAACTTTCCCATTAAAGAAAAACTCAGGAGATGATTTAGCACTGCTACTAAATTCTACTGAACATTTAAAGAAGAGTTAATAACAATTCTACCCAAACTTTTCCAAAAAGTGAAGCAGAGAATCTACATTCAAATGCATTCTATGACCCCAGTGTCTATGTCAAACTAGACAAAGGCACAACAACAATAACAACAAAACTACAGAAAATATAGATACAAATAATCAGCAAAACACTAGCAAACTAAATTCAATAATACATTAAAATGTTCATCCATCATGATTAAGTGGGATTCATTCCAGAGATGCAAGGATGGTTCAACCTATGAAATCAACATATCAATAAATCTATCACATTAATGGAACTATTTTAATAGATGCTGAAAAAGCATTTGATAAAATTCAACTCACTTTATGATTAAAAAACCCTCAAAAAATAGGTATGGAATGAATAAACCTCAAAATAATAAAGGACATAGCTGACAAATGCATAGCCAACATCATTTTAAACAGGAAAAAAATTGAAAGCCTTCTTGTAAGACAAGACAAGGATGTCTATTTTACCTCTTATTTGACATAATATTGGAAGTGATGATCTGAGTAATTAGGCAAGAGAAATAAATAATGGTATCTAAATTGGAACGAAAAAGGTGAAATTAGCATTGTAAGTAGACAACATGATCTTACATTTAGAAAACCTTTTTTTTTTTAACCACAAAATAGCTGATAAAAAAATTAATAAAGAAGCAGGATACCAAATCAATATATAAAAATCAGAGGCATTTATGTACTATATGATAAAGAAGTCAAGACATCAACCACATTTACAATAGCAACAAAGAATACAAAATACCTAGGAATCAATTTAATGAAAGGTGTAGAAGGTATATATCACACACGTATATATGTACATATGTGTGTGTGTGTGTGTGCAAAATTATAAAACACCAATAATACAAATTCAAGAGGACACAAAACAACAAAAATGTGAACCATGCTCACAGATTAAAAGAATAGAATTGAACAATATTGCTAAAATAAAAATACTATCCAAATCAATTAGCAGAGTCAAGGCAACTCCTATCAAAATACCATTGGCATTCTTCACAAAAATATAAAAAATCCTAAAATTTATATTGAATTACAAATGACTCCATATAGCCAAAGCAAGCCTGAGCAAAATCAGAGCTGGAAGAATCATACTACTGACTTCAAGATATACTACAAATCTACAATAAGCAAATCAGCATAGTCCTGGCATAAAAACAAACATACAGAACAGTGAAACAGAATAAAATACCTAGATATAAATCCACATATTTACAAACTCATTTTCACAAAGGCAACAAAGAACATAAAAAGAGGAAACATCAGTGTCTTCAAAAAAGGTGGTGGGAAAACTGAATAACCATATGCAGTCGAATGAAACTAGGCCCCTATTTCTTACTATATACAAAAAAAAAAAAAAATTAAAATGGCTTAATGACTTGAATTTAAGACTTGGAACTATGAAACTGCTAGAGGAAACCATTGGAGAAATGCTCCATTATATAGATCTGGGCAAACATGTTTTGTAGAAGATCTTAAAAGCATAGACAATGTCTTAAGTTTAAATCTTTAATCCATTGTGAGTCTATGCCTCTACTTTTTTTGAGAGCTGGGACCTGTCTACCGATACCTGTATCCTGGGCTTATCTATATATGGCAGGGAAGCACATGTTAGGCTCATCAAATGCCTTCTGAAATAGGAAATAAACTCCTTTGAGCTACAGATAAAGAGCCTAAAGAGAGGGGATGCTCTACACCACACAGCCAGTGGACAGAAGAAGCAGAACATGAACTTCAGCTTCTAGATTTGAGCTAATGGTGTTTCCATGGCAGCACACAAAGTCTTCAATTTTGTCTAGATAGGCACTGGGTGGTTCCTGGTACTTGGGATGTCTCTATTTAGTGCCATGTGGTGGGGGGTAAATGCCTTTGGGTCTTCAGTGGACCTTGGAAGCTGGTGAACACTTCTATAAAACTGATTTAGGAGGGTCTTTCAACTGCAAAAATGTAGAGGGATCCCTGGGGTACAAATTAGATAACTTTATGCTTATACATGTGCAGGATGGGGCTTGCCAGGAAGATGGGAAGCTGGTACAAGTGTTGCCTGGGAGGTGACATTCCTAATAGTTTTTCAGTGACCCAAATAGATCAAAATGCTCACAGAAGCCTATAGAACCCTCCATCTATCCTGGTACTTCCGAGCTCTCCTGCTGCAAGCAGGAGGTAGATTTTCACAGGCCCCAGGTTGTTTCAAGTTGGGCAAGAAATGTTTTTCATGAGTCCTACATAATGAGGTGTGGTGACCTCATGTAATAAAAACTTATCCCTGCTCCCGGAACCCTGCCTATGCACTGTCTTCATGCCCAGGGGCTCAGGCAGTGACTGACAGGTGTAACTTGAGATAATAGGACTCAAAAGATGCTCATAAATGTCAGATGGCCAAACGGATGTGTACCAGGTATGCTTATGGCCAGAGGGGAAGGCACACCAGAGCGTCTGGTTGCTGCTCTTCACAGATGCCTCGTGGACTGTGGGCAGGGAAGCAGACAGTTCCTGAGGAGAGTCTCCAGGATGAGTCTGTTTACATGCACTGCTCAGCAGGTGGGCTCATTAGATTTCTTATCTCCATCCCTAGCCTGTCCACTGAGTTCCAGGCCCCAACTCCCTATTTGACATCTTTCTTTGAGCATCCTAAAGACAGGTTCTTGATTTCTCCCCCTACTCCCATGCAAACCATAGCTTCTAGTCCTTCCCATGTCTTCAGTGGTGCCACCAGCCTCCATTAAGCTAGAAATCTGGCCCTTACCTTAACCCTTGACTGTTCCCTTTCCCCACATCCAATCTAGTGCTAAGTTTTGTGGATTCTACCTCCATAACACAACTAGACTCTACTCAGTATCTGCATTTCCATGCCACCACTTTGGTCTTAGCCACCTTCATTTCTCTCCTACACTACAGAAAAATCAGGTGCCACCTGCTTCTGGTCCTACTCCTGAAGGTTGTGTTACCAACACTATAGTTGAAGTAATCAGGTCCTGCTTGGATTCTGGAGTGCAGCCTTTTGACTGAGTCCAAATTTAATAGAATAAATCCTTTTAATAAAGGGATTTATTCTTTAAAGTTTAGATTAGGTCAAGGGGCCACACTTGGGGATCTAAAAGCCCATGTATGGCCATCCTGGTGGCCTTGGCAGATAGAAGACACTCTCTAAATATTGGAGAAATTAAAATATTTCTGAAAACAAGGAATAAAGGAACAGAAACAAAAGAAAGACAATCTTAGAGATGAGACAGCTGAAGACCAGTCAATAGAAATCTCAGGATACCAAGTCCATCCTCCTGCCTCCATCTGGGACAATAATTAGTCATCTAAGCTCTGTATTTTCTAGGCCCAGAAAGGATTCCAAGTCAAGCAAGAAGCCATGGGTCCCTGCACAGAATCCTCCAAACCAGCAATTCAGTCCCACTGTGGGAGCTCTACCCATGGAAAGGTCATGGGCACTTTGTCCTGGCAAAAGGAATTAACATTTGAATACATTAACATTTCAATACTTTTATGAAGAAAATGATACTTTGTCTGAAAAATGAGAATTAGCCTTTCCATCCCAGCTGGCATTTGTATCATCTGTATTCGTTTTAATCCTCCACACCACTCTGGGCCACTGGCTCTGAGTAAATATTTCTCTAATTTTTCTAATAGTATTTGTCCTTCCTGCAATAGCTTTGAGACAAAATACTTCTCTTAATAATACTCTCAGAGGGAAAACATTTGGCTCTGTCCTCCATAATTTCTGATGGAACCTGTTTATTGCCTTGTGGTCATTGCATTGGCGGTCATTTGATGCTGTGGACTGCTGAATGAGGCCCCTTTTGGGCTGTGCCTCTGGACAAAGTAGAAAAATTTGTGAAGCTTAAGAAAACTCAGGCAGCTGGTTGAATTTGGAGAAAAATATAACTAGATTCTATTATTTAGCTCCTATCAAAATCCTGGATGAGTTCAAGATTTAAACAAAAGCATATTAATGAACATTAAAAAAAACATAATTTAGGGGATATGAATGTCTCAACATATTATTGAGGGCAGCAACATAAAAAGTCAGAGCTGATTATATGTGTTAAATAATCTTTGGCAAAACTACCAAACTCAAGATCATGAGAAACACAAGAAAATCATGAGAAACCACAATCATACAGAATTAGTTGCTGACAATAGGTTAATGTCTTTAATATGTAAGATGCTCAAATCTATGATGAGAAAATAAAAACAGTTGAAACATGTATGGAGAGTATGTAGAGGTCTATTTGTAAACATGTTAATAGGCGTATGAGCAAAAGACGTAAGCAGATGACTCACAAAGTACAGCTCATCAACAAGGATTTGAAAAAAACGTTCAATCTTACTCGTAAAGCAAAAGCACACAAAAAACTGAGATATCACATTCTGCCTGTCAAATTGGCAAAGATAAAAAAGAGTGATGATCAGTGTGTGCCTAAGTGTTGTTGACGCACCATCTCTGTGCACATCCAAAGCCCCAGACTCAAGGCCCCTGACATTGAGGCTCAGTATTTGAAGAGTTTCCTAGATTGCCATCACCATTAGGATAGAGTCCTTGACTCTTGATGACTTAAGTCATCATATGTGCACTCCCGGTAGGTGCTCGGTAATAGCTGGTTGTGTGAATGGATGGATGATTGAATGAATATGGAGAGATACAAAGGATGGTAGAGTACTTTGAGTAGCAAGACAATGCCAACTTTTTTACGTTTATCAGTAATGTGTGCCTTAAATATCTCAACAGTCTAGGTTGCCAATAGTTTAATGAACTGCCTGGCAGTTGTTTGGCAAATTGACATTAATCCAGTCAAGATGTCCCCTCGAGGGAGTGATGTGTGTAGCGTGTCTATTCCATCAGGTGTTCGTGCCAGGCACACTACTAACTGGTGCTTCTTATATTGAAGGGGAGTCTGTGCATATCACACCCTTTCTGCGTTAAAGCAGTGATTTTCAACCAGTGTGCTTTGGCATACTGGTGTGCTATGAGAGGATCTTGGGTGTGCCGTGAATATTTTTAAAGACGGTTAATTAAGTTATTTTTGAAAGAAGTTCAAAGCAAAGATCATTAGTTAAATTATTTTTGAAAGAAGTTCAAAGTAAGTATATTCTTTTTTAATTCTTTTATTTTTTTGATCAACGTAAATTTAAGTGTGCCACAGAAGTTAAGCTATAGGTTCAAGTGTGCTGTCAGAGAAAAGAGGTTAAAAAACACTATGTTAAAGGTTTAAGTATATTTCTGAACACTAGTAACTGGATTTTTAAGATACTGATAGACCAGTTGTAAATATGAAGACAATTATAAATACCTTTCATCCAGCCTCCTCTGGTGTCAGGATTTTGTAGAAAATAACTGTCTTCCACTATAGCAGGCCCCCCACACACGTGCAGGTTGGACTTCAGTCCCAAAGTTAATGCCAGCATCAAAAACCTTGGGAAATAACATTCTTGCTTGAGGCAATCTAATTAAACTTCTCCATGTTGACTTGAAGTGGCCCCCGTGGACAGATCAAACCTATTTTTAGGTTGCAAGTGTTATAAGAAGAAATATTTAATTAGAATGGGGGATATTTGAAATAGCTTTCTCTCCTAACATTGCTGCCTGCTGGCTTGTTTTCCCTGATGTCATTAATCACCAGTGAATGAATGTTAGAATTCACAGTCGGTTATAGTTCCTGTCAAAATCCGCCTTCTGTGGGCAGTTTGTCGAGTGACTCAAAACACCAAATCTCTCTGGATTTGGGCACTTTCCTTCAAGCCAATGGTGCTGAGAGGTTGAGACAATTAACTTTAGATCATTTCTTCAGAAAATGATCCCCACGCAGGATATGTCTCCCACGGGGCCAGGTGGAAATATGGTCATACTCAGTTTGAGGAAGTAGAGAATGTTCCCTGGCTATGGGACCGTGAAGGGCTTGATGCTGCCTCAAACCTTACTTGAGGAACGGTGCTGTATAGTAAGTGATGGAAGGGAGGGAGATAAAAGCTCAGTTAGGGTTCAAATATTTTTTATTTTTTCCTTTATGATTTTTATCGATTAACAAGTTTAAAATCATCTTTGGAAATTGGAGAACTAGATTTACTTTGCTTTACTGACCAGTTTTGCTATAGAAAGTTCTATATTATACTTGGTTCTAAAAATGACATAATTAAGTACATAATACATGCCAAGCACTATTCTAAGTGCTTTGTGTTCTTAACTCTTATGACCACCACAACAGCCCTTTGAAGGTGGTGCCATTATTATTCCTATTGCGTAGATAAGGAAACCAAGGCACAAAAAGAGAATAACTTTCCCAAAGCTAGTCTCTGGTAGGTATTGGAGCCAGAACTGTCACACAGCGAGTCTGGCCTTGGAGTCGGGTGTTCACCCATGTCTTCCACTGTCTAACCTTATGATTAAGCCAGGGAGTTTTTTCCGTCATTCCTGGTAGATTTTTCCTGTAGAGCACACCTCTTAGAACTGCACCTTCAGCCTTTCTTCCCACCAATCATTTCCCTTCTCCCAAACTCAAAAGCTGTTAGAAAGTCATCTTTTGTAAGAAGAAAAGGCTCTTGTATTCTCCACCTGTGGGATGATAAATCTGTATGATCCTTTTTTTGTCTAATGTTTTTACTTTTAGAAACGTATTCTAAGGGAATACTCTAAATGTATATAGAGAAATCTGTTTAAAGTTAAGGAGGATATTATTTTTCTACTCCTATAATACAACAGCCACAACTACCTTTAACGAAATGGTGCATTTATAATTTTAAACAATCTAGTGTAGTGTTTTTCAAACTTTTTTTCTTTTTTTAATCTTAGGGCACACTTGAACCTATAGCTAAACTTCTGCACACTTATGTTGATCAAAAAGTAAAAAAAGAAAGAACATACTTTGCTTTGAACTGCTTTCAAAAATAATTTAATTAATGATCTTTAAAATTTTTCATGACACACCTAAGATCCTCTCACGCCACACCAGTGTGTCACAGCACACCGGTTGAAAATCACTGATCTACTAGAATTCATTTGAAAACATTAGGGGTAGTTAACTGTGGTTGACAAGTTGTGGCTAATTTTTATTCTATACTTTGTCTTTGGAATGCTTTCCATCTTTTCTATAGTAAATATCTGTACTTTTATAATCAGAAGAAATAAATATTTAAAATATTTACATTTTCTATGGGGTCACAAGTATTTATAAAAGCAAGGATTAGAGATATCTAAGGGAAGAAAGAAAATGTAGGTAGGAAAAACACCAAAAGGTTAATGACAGTGGTTGTACTTATCTGAAAGGATTGAGATAGTATTTATACTTTTAATTTATATATGTTTTCCAATTTTAAAATAATAAAAACATTACTTAAACAATATAACATTTCCATTTTAAATGGAGAAAGTAGAGTCTAGGTGGGGAAATTTCAAAATTGGCTGCAATTTTTGCACTGGGGGTTCCACTCTGGTCCTCTTGGCTATTTTCCCCTTTTGCCTGTGGTCCTGGCCATCCTGCTGACCAGTTTAGGGCCACCATGTCCCCAGTGCCTGGTACATAATAGCCTTTTATAAACAAACAAACAAAACAAACAAATAAAATATCCTTTTATGAATTTGCTTAATGACCAAACTAAGTCATTTACAATTTTTACTTTACTACAATTAAGTAGTTGTGGAGTAAATTGTTAGTATTTAAAAACGTATTATTTTTGGGTGGTGCCTGTGACTCAAAGGAGTAGGGTGCTGGCTCCTATACCAGAGGTGACGGGTTCAAACCTGGCCCCAGCCCAAAACTGCAAATAATAATAATAATAATAATAATGTATTATTTTTGCTCTGTAAGGCATGGTTTTCTTCCAGCATCAATTACCTCAAACAATTTTGTCTCCTGGGTCAATGTCTATTTCCTGGTGGATTTCAAGTGGGTGTGCATTGTGTCCTGGTGCTTCAGGGGTGCAGGGAGCAACAGCCATCCCTGTTCAGGGAGAAGCCTTTGAAGGTACAGAGAATCACCAACTGGGCTCAGACCCTGCCTCTAATCATAGCCCGAAGTTCTTGGTGGGAGTGGTGGGGGCCACAGTTAAAGCTGAGAATAGCACAAAGCTCAATGGCCACTGGGAGTCAGGCTTATGCATGAGAGGTGCCATGGACCCCACAATCCCCTCTCCCCCTCCCAGCCCACTAACAGGTAACTGAGATTCTGCCACCAGAGATATATATCTTAAGTTTAAGATTTCTGGAAAGGGTAACATTTAAGTAGTATCAAAGATTTATGCTACAATATGCTTGAAGGTTCTGAAAGCATGTTTGGGTAGGATAGGGTTGGCAAGGCTTATTAGCTATTTTTTGACAGACTGTACCAGTATGTTAGGAGCTTTACATATGGGGTGACTGTATAATTAATTTGTCTTCCAAACCAGGGTGTTTCTGAGAGTGAAAGGAGGTGCTAATTGAATGGGATACCAGGTCAACAGGCAAAATTTGGGAGTGTCTTGCAGCCACAGGACTCTCTGTAAGAATGGATAGATCTCATTTAATGCTTGTAGCAATGATAAGCTAGGTAACTTCCTGGTTCTACACCCAAGAAAACTTAGGCTTACAAGCCCAAAGTGCCTGTTTTCAAAGGCCCTATTCTGATATCCCTTTGAGTCATAAGGTCAGTGGCTTCCTAAAGTTATAGGAAAAGGATATCACTGAAGGGAGAATGGGCAAGGCCTTGAATGAAAGAAAATGAGGAACAATTCAATGGTACCTTATTAAATAATGGTTTTTCAAGAACCAACCCTGAGCACAGCCTGAAAGGGCTCTTTAGCAAGGCTCATTGCTAAAAAGGTCCACTGACTCATTGCCACTCAGCCTCAAATGGGCCTCCTCACCATTGTCAGACCACATCTTCGGATACAAAGCATCCCAGGCCCATCCCTGTGTGTGTCCTGCTGGGAGGCCAGAGTTCTGGGATGGCTTCCATTACTTTACCCCTCTGTAGTTTCCTTTCTGTCCCACAGGTCACTATGGGTGGGAGTCTCTCACACAGCTCATATATGTTTGGGATTTTTCTCACATTGTTAGGCTTTACAATTTTCCCTGGACTTTGCTCCATGAACAAGGAGAAGGAGGGGGAAACTTTTTTCACAATGTAGACAGTCTTCCATCACAGACAGCTAAGGAGGGTTTAAGGTACCCATGCTACAAGTCAGGGCCTGGGGTTTCAGCAGATGAATGATAATCCTCAACATTTATCTCATTAATTAGTATAGGCATTTTTTTTTTTTTTGAGACAGAGTCTTACTATGTCACCCTTAGTAGAGTGCTGTGGCATCACAGCTCACAGCAATCTCAAATTCTTGGGCTAAAGTGACTCTCTTGCCTAAGCCTCCCAAGTAGCTGGGACTACAGGTGCCCACAATGCCCAGATAGTTTTTGCTTGTCTTTGTTGTTTAGCAGGCCCTGGCCAGGTTTGAACTCCCCAGCCTCGGTGTATGTGGCCAGTGCCCTAACCACTTAGCTACGGGCACTGAGCCAGTATAGGTGTTTACTTGAAGTTGGAACACACTTCCCCTCATGCCAGATAAGTAGTCACCTCCCTACTCTGCCATACTAGGGCTCCCTCTCAAGTCAGTCCTACCAAAACAGCCATGTTCACCCTGTGGAAATCATTTTACACATAGTAAGGCCAATCCTTTCCACTTCCCACTTTTTATGCCTACTTGTCAAGAGAGTTTCAAACCACAGCCTCCTCCCCATGAAATGGTCAACAGAGCTGAGTCTGAGCTCTTACCTGGAGTCTTTGGGACATCCTGAAGAGATACTTTGGCAAGAAGACACAATCCTGCCATTCATCACCAACGGAACTCTCGTTATGACCCCAGAGCACCCGGCTGGGCTAAACCAGACAACACTTCCCCAGAACGCCTCTCAGGAAAGTCCAGAGCCCCGGTGGACACCTGTGTTCTTTATCAGGGACTCCCTTTCTCATGGTCCCCTCTAAGCCTGAGCACCTTCTTTGGCATTTATTTTTAAAAAGTAATATCTCAGCATCTGGTATTTTCCCCTTACTTAAACTCTGCTTATCTAGGTTGACCTAGATACAAACTAGATAAGCAGAGGTCACCCATTTCTGTGATTCCCACCAAAAGAATCAAAACCCAATTCTAGGTTCTGTGATGATAACAGTGGACTCATCTTTTTGACCTTGTTCCAAATTCTTCTGTGCAAAAAGAACAGCTGGATAAAAAGGAAAAAAAGCCAGAAACGAATGATCGACATTGACCAAATGCACAACCCAACCTCCTTCCCTCCAGGTATTTTTACAAATCCCCAGATGGAAAAAGTGAGGCTCAATCAAGAGCTGCAAGGTCCACATACTACCAGGTCTACATGGCACAGCAGAAAGCCACAGGTAGACACAGGGAGGTGGAGGTGGATGTGGATCTGCCAACAAGAGTGGCCAAAAATATCCCACAGGTGTTCCCTGGGCAACACGGTAGCCAGTTGAGGAGCAGCAGCTGAAACTGGGTGCAGGAGCTGCCCTCTCTCATCACAGGTGAGCTTGAGGGCCCTGGGGAGGGTGAGAAGGGGAAAACAGCCTGGCCTTGGTGAACTCTAGAAACTGATCTGCTCAAAAATATCAGTGGCCCTCTATCGTTTAGAGCATTAATTCTAGACTTAGTTTTTCCCTTTCTTAGCCTAGACATATAAAACCTTTCATAGTTTCACCCTAACATACCTTTCCGGTATAATTTCCAGCCACATTTTCTTAATGTTCTCAACAGTCTCCCATGCATTCCCCAACCTCTTCTTTCTCTGATTTCCCCCCAGCCATTATGGTATGGCTTGGGTTGATTCTGGACAACATTGCTGAGACACGCAGGCTCGGGACACAGTTGATGGCTCTCAGTTAACTTTTGGTAAGAAAACATTTATAAGTACAAATTCCTTTTGGAAGAGAATATTGCTTCTGCCAGACAAAATTCTCTTAGTTCCACAAAAAATAAGAGCACAACTCCTAACAGGGCAGTTCTTGCTTCAATACACTAGTCTCCCTAGACTTTTTCTGTTTTAAACTAATGTTTCATTCTAAAAATTCTTTGTGACTGTGAACAAAATTCATCGATTTAGGGGGAAAAAGTGTAGAACGTGTTTGTTAGATTTTTGAAGTGACAGAGCTTTGTCTGTTTCCCAGAGTGCCAGCTGCGTTCAAGGGCCACACCGGGGGCTGTGGACATGTGGAGATGTTTGTGCTGAGGCTCTCATGCTCCCCAGTGTTGACGATTCCTCAGGGATGAACACACATACAGGAAACTCCGGGCAGTAAACATATTGTTAAGGGTCCTCCTGGCTGTGCTGTGTCCTCCCCCCCTCCCAGAATGGGAACATTGCTACCCTTCCTTAGGGAGGGCATGTATGCAACGTTTTTCTTTTCTTCCACCAAATGTGTGTTGATTTTAGGATGGGAGAAAGACTGTGATATGTAGCATCTTACCATGTCCTCAGTCAGAGAAACAGATGTACCGTATGATTTTGAGTGTGGCACCCAGGATTTGGGTCTAGTTCAAGCACACAGCTCATAAAACCCCAGACAATAAAAAGTGAAGATGTAAAAGATAAAAGGATTGCTTTCAGATGCCATAAAATATTGTTTAAAACCATTTTTAACCATAACATTTTAACCTTTACATTTCTATTTTTATGCTGGAAGAAAGGACTTTTCCGTATACTAACAAAGCCTCAGGAAATGAACATCTTCTAGCCATTAAAAGCAGGTTCTACTAGTTTAGTAATGACATTGGAATCACTTTGTGATAGCAGGCTTGCCATCAGACGTTGGAATGCATTCATTTCCTCATCCTCGGCACCCTGCTAATGTTTTAATTCCTGTGGGTAAATCCTATGGCAAAAAATAATACTATATCTGAAATCTCAGATAAAAAGTCATCTAAGTTTTTCTGTAACTTAAGTGAGGTTTGCTGTAATCAATTTAAGATAGTAGCAATACATGTATATTCAATAGGACTCCACAATAGAGGTGGTGAGATTTGAACCTTCATTTTGTAGGTATGAGAAGTGGGACTTACAGGTGAATGAAACTAACTTGTCCAAGGTGCCATAGTGCCAGAATTTTATTCCAAATCTGTCTGGCCTGAAGAGCCCAAATTCTTAATCACTTTTGATATATGAGATTGGACAATTAAATCTGAGAACTCATTCTAGAAAAAGTGCTACATACCTCATTGCTGAATATCGCTATGGTCACCAGATAGCCAGGAGGAATACTTCAAAGGTAACTAGGATAAGTCTGTGTACTTAATTGCCAGACCTTGTATTGCAGGTTGCAAACTTCAAGTTTTTCTAAAATGCTGAATAAAGCTTTCTTAAAACCAGAACCTAAAATGTAAAAAATGTTCCTCTTCCAACCCTGTAGCTGGGGGGCTACACTGTTCCCTGTGCATAGGCAATGTAGTCACAGGAAGTGGTTAACCCCCACAGCCCCCTCTTAGTTTTCTTATTCCCATAATGAAGGAATGGAGCTAAAAACTCTCCCAAAGCACTTTTTCCTTCTGACATTGTTCATTTGTCATTTCAACAAATGTTTGTTGAAATTTCTACTATAAGGAAAAAGTACTGGGTGATAGAGTCATAATAATGAAAAAATGAGATGTGATTCCTGAGTGTAAAAAGCTTAGTCTTATGGAAAGGAAAAATTCACAAATCATCAGTCTAATGTGGTCAGTGCTGTAAAAGAATGTGTGTATGTCTATATATACAGATGTAGATGTCTGCACACAGACAATTACACACACACAGATACATACACACAATCACACACATATCACACATACATACAAGCCTGAACAGCACAGTGGGACTTAGGAGCTGTGCGATTTATTTTGTGGGGAGAAGGGACCTGGGTCTTTCATTTTTCTTTTCTTTTTTGAGACAGTCTCTGTTGCTCTAAGATGGAGTGCCATGATGTCATCATAGTTCACAGCAACCTCAAACTCCTGAGTTCAAGTAACGCTTTTGCCTCAGCATCCCAAGTAGCTGGGACTATCGGCACCTGCCACAATACCCGGCTAGTTTTATCATTTTTAGTAGAAACAGGGGTCTCACTCTTGCTCAGGCTGGTCTTGAACTCTTGCGCTCAAGCAATCTATCTGCCTCAGATTCCCAGAGGGTCAGGATGGTGGATGTGAGTCACCATGCCCTACAGCTGGGTCTATTTTCAATCTCCATGTGTTTTTGGGCCTGGTAGGCTAGTAAATATTTGTTAAATGGTTGTATGTATGAAAGTGAGACACAATCTGGATTGTAGATGGTCCATAAGGGTTCCCCAGGTGAAAAGTGAGTTTACCTCTTATTCCAGGCACAAGGAACAGCATGTACAAAATTAAGGGGCACATATGTCATGGTGGGTTGTGGAGGCTATGGAAGCTTGGGCCCAGAAGGAGGGTGCCTGTGGGCTAAGAGCCGAAGATGAGGTTACATAAAGTAGTTTTTGGCCGGGTTCAAGGTGGGTCTGAAGCCAGGAGGTCTGGCTGACATGTAAATCTGCAGAGTTCTTTTAGCAGGGAACTTTTCTTCCCCTCTGATTAATATGAGTGTTGTTTGTATTTGTTAGGTAAAGTCCAAGTTGTAGTTGAGTCTTTCCCCAAGGAGGCACCCCACATCACAAAGTCTCAAAGCTGCAGTGGAAACTTTTGACTTGAGGAGACACTTGGATGGTAGCACTCTGGGCGCCTAACTTATTTACAGCTATTAGACCCTAAATCATTCAATATGGCCACTTACAGGTAAAAAAGTGACAATGGAAACTATCAGGAAAAAAATCACCAAACTTACCACTGAAGTTGTTGACATTAAAGAACAGGTAGCAGATTGAACGTGAGCATGGGAACCTGCTTGTAAAGGATCTGTTAGTCTACTAGGAGGATTGAGAGAGTTAATGTGATGCTTCCTGGGAAATAATGTTTTTAGCTCCACCCACCATGAGGGAGGGGGCTATTTATTCACTCCTGGAAGCCTGGAAGCTGGGCTGGTCTTATGGCTTCTATTAACTCCTGTATCCAATGCTGAGGATAGGCCCCAAGGGGCCTTATCTCCTTCCCTTCACTCTTTTGTACTGCCCCCATATGAATAAGCCCAGTCTAGCTCGCTGGTTTTTGAAACCCAGCCAAGCTCCAGATATGCAACTGAGGCCATCTTAGACCAGCCAGTCCCCAACCAACCTGCCAGCTGACTGTAGACTCATGAGCAAGCACAGCAAGATCAGCTTAATCTGGCCCAGTTCAGTAGAACTACACAGGTGACCTGAAAAATTGTGAGCAGAATAAATGGTGGCTAGTTTAAGCCAAAAAGCAAAAAAGGGAGGGAAGAAGAAAAGGGAGAGAAAAGAAAGCAAATGTGATATGAAATGGTAGTAGTGATTTATCAAATATCAAATAGGCGGTGCTGGAATACCCACTTCAGACACTTTATTTCACTTAATTACTTCTTGGTTGCATCATATGGGCTCATAAATATCTCAAATCCCTCTTCAAAGGAAAGTTTGATTCTAAAGACTTCTGGCTTGCTTTGTCAAGCTGTATGCCAGCAGGATTTTATATAAAGGTTTTGGAATCAGACGAATCTGGGTTTGAATTCCAAATCCACCTCTTATGATCTGTATGATATAATCTTGGTAATGGATTTAACGCAACCTTGATGGCAATTTCTGCATCTGAAAAGTGGGTCTCAATAACATCTACAGCTCTTCTTGCAGTGAGGATTCAGCAAGGCAACTTAATCCAAATACTTGTTATAGTGCTTGCTCATAGCAGTGCCCAGCAGTAACAGCCTCTACTGTCATTGCCGCTTGTGGATTTTTTTTTTTTTTTGGTAGGAAAGGTCTTTATTAGCGGGGAAGCTGCAGAGCAGCATTAAGGAGGAGAGAGAGAGAGAGAGAGAAATGGGGATAGAGAGGAGAAAGAGAGAAGGGAGAGAAGGGAGGTGGGGGAGAGAGAGAGACACGAGACACACGGGGAAGGAAGAGAAAAAAGAGCGCCGCTTGTGGATTTTAACCAGGCATAAACTGAGGGGAAGAAGTTTTTTAAAAAAAAGCTCTCCACCTTTCCCTGGTGTGCACGCTGGTGTCCTGTGCATGGCACGGCCACCGTGGGAGCATCCCCAGCATGTTAAATTCTTCCTGTACCTCATTTTCTCTCAGTTAAGGGATAGGTCAGTCAAAGTGACACAGGCACCACCTTCACATAACTCTCAATTATCAATAAAGACCACAGGATTGCCAATTTGAATAGCTTATTTTCTACAAATCACTGGCAGCAAGCTGACACCTGTTAGGCCCCAGCTGGATATCATACCCCATGGCTCTGAAGGCTTAATCAGGCTGCAGAGAGAACCACCATCTCTCTGCTCTCCTGAGTGAGTTTCACCAAGCAAAGTCTGTGCTGGATTCTTGGCACATGGTGTCTTGTCTGGCACATAAAAAGTAATTGATAAATATTTGCTGAATGAATAGCTATATTCCTCCTCTCCAAGGGAGTGAAAGAGCAAAGGTTTTCTCCCCCCAGTAAATCAAGGTCCCCTCTGGAATTGGAAGGGGAGAATTGGACAGAATATCACAGTTTGAAAGATAAACACCAACCTCCCATCAGCCGCTTTATCTGGCCAGGAAGAATGAAAGGGGCTTTGTTACCAAGTGAACCATTCACAACAGGCATGGTTCCCACTGTGAAGCTAGAAGGGGCTTTAGTATCTTTTCAAGTTCTTGTCTAAACTGTCTTTTGAATTTCAAGTCTCAGAGTCTGCTTTCCTTATTGAAAAATCTACTATAAAGAGGTGGAGGAACAAAGAGATTTAAATAAGGTAAGTAGAGAAGTATAAACTATTAGATGGTGATGAATGCTAAGCAAAAATAAAGCAATGAAAAAAGGAGTGGGAACATTGATGAGGAGTGCAGTTTTGCACGAGAGGGAAGGATTTATGAGTAAGGTGAATGTGGAATAAAGATAAGAAGTGAGTGAAAGAATGTGATGGGGTATCTAATGTGGAGAGGTCCAAGCAGAAGGAATGGCAGATGCAAAGGCCCTGGGGGTAGAAGCATGTTTAGTAGGGTTCCAGGTGATCACCTGTGGCTGTTGCAGAGTGAGGTGAGAAAGAGCAATAGGAAGCAATGCTCTGGAGGCAATGGACTTCCGGTGTTGGGGAACCTGCCAGGCTGTGGTAAGGATAGAAGAGTTAAGAGGGTTTTAAGCAGATGTGTGTTGGGGTTTGACTGTGGTTTTGACAGAATCGTTTTGGTTGGCTGCTTTGTTGAGAAAAAAATCAAAGGAGGACAAGAATGGAAGTTGAGAGAGCAGTTCAGAGGCCAACAGGTGAGGGATGCTGGTGACTTAAAAAATGGTGAAAACTGGTTATATTTGGATGTAATTTGAAAGGAGAGCTGACAGTGTTGCTGATAGCTTGGATGTAAGGGAGGAGAAGGAACTCCCTGTAGAAGGGAGCTCCCTTCTGTTAAGGTCAGGCCTTTTGTACATGAAGAGGGAAATATCATCAGTGGTATATAAAAGATGCCTACCCATTTTAATTCATCCTGTAATCAATGGACTTGACTTAATTTTCCTTTTGCAGTTTTTTGGCCAGGGGTGGGTTTGAACCCGCCACCCCCGGCATATGGGGCCGGAGCCCTACTCCTTTGAGCTACAGGCACCACCCATTTAATTTTCCTTTTGAAACCATTTCTAAGTTAAGAACTATTTGTAACTTTCATTGAGTGTGAAGAGCCTTCCATCAGCAAGTCACAGATGGTCAGCTGGGAAGCAACTTAGAGATCAATTAAGCCAGCATGTCCCACAGTGTAGGGGAGGTCCCTGGTGCTTAGCCAAGGGATTGCAGATGATACACAGTAATGGACATTATTTCTCTCACATTTGGAGAAAGCAATTTGCTTTTGAACCCTATTTTCATCATATATCAAGAAGCAATCTTGGCATGGTGGTAAGTCTTAAGCATTTCTTTTCTTATTTGTAGTTTAACTGTTAAACTTTTTCTGGTGGTTTATTGTGTCATGAGACATTGAAACATCTGAACAAATCAATAGCCAGGTGGGGAGGAAGCTGTTTTCTTCTTCACTACTTTGGTTTACTAGAGCAACTTGTCCATAAATTAAGTCTTTCCAAGGCATTTGCTGCCACAACACAAACTCTCCTGTCAGCTGCAGCCAGTCTAGTACCCAAACATCATGCACAACGCAGCAGTGCACTGCCCCCGCCCTCACTCCCACTGGGATATGATATTTGGAGCATCCTCATTTGTGTATGATATTTGGAGCATCTGGAGGAATGTGAATAGTACTGGGATGAGGAAACAGCATGAGTGCCTGGCTAGGAGGAGGTCAGCTGAAGTTGTGCAAGGCAGGCCTGAATATGTCATTGGTGCAAACCCAACATTGCTGATGTTCTTTAATAGGGACAAGGGTAGAACCCCATGGTGGAGTCTTCATCAGCCTTAAGTTGGTCCACAACCATGCTGATGATGCAGCTATCTGGCATAGGCTGATGGTCCTGTGCCTTGATGCTGTGCTGGCTTTCCTAGAATGGAAGGCTAGACCACTTCTCCACAACGGCAGCTTTCCCCTAGAACTGCTGTCCTTCCCACGTAAGGCATGGTGCATCAATGTATATTACAGCTAGTTGGGTTCTGTCTTTATCAAATAACCGGTAGTAATGTTGAATGAAGCTGGATTCAAGTCTGCTCCAAATTGCTTGTCTCCCATTCTGGAGCATCACCCAGCCTTGTTGAGACTGGACAGGCAGGCACGATGGGGGCAGCAGTGGTAGCAAACCAGCAGGGTCTGCCAGTTATTTCTGTTTTAACCAGTAGAAATCAAGTGTTGGGCTCAGAGTTGTAGCAGGCAAAAGGCTCTCACTGGACTTAATAACTTGGCTTTGAACACACTAAGTGAATTTATTTTTTGCCAAAAGCATATTTACTTGTTGACTCGTGTTGATTTATTGCTTGGACACATATTGATGGAGTACACCAAATGCTTATAACATTTGATTCAAATAATTCACTGAAAGCATCAGGATGATTGCATGCATTCTCTTGCTTGTTTGATTTCTTTTAAAAACTTATTTGTTGATGCATATATATTTTCATACAGCAAAATACTTACCTAAGTATATAGTTTGATTTTTCACAAAGTAAACACATGTGTGTAACCACTACTCAGCTCAAGACATAAATCATTAAAATTAAAGTATTTCAGATGTCCCCTCCTCTATAACTAATATCTCCACACCTCTCTGCCTCCAACACAGACCCTCACTGTTCTAACTTCTATCACCTTAAATTTGCTTTGCCAATTTTGAAATTTGTGTAAATGAACTCATTCGGTATGAATTCTTTTTGTAATTGGCTTCTTGTAGGGTACATATAGTTGAGAGTTTTAGCTATTTTGTTTATGTAATACTAATAGATTATTTTTTCATTGCCATATACTATTCCATTGTGTTAATACATAACTATTTATGATGGGTGGATTCTATTTCTAGTTTTTGCTTGTGATTACATGTGGTTATGAACATTCTTTTGCATATCTTTGAGTATTTGTATCTGTACATTTTTGTTAGATATACAATTTTTAACCATTCTTGTAGGTTCAATCTTGTAGTTGTATCTCATTGTGGTTTTGATTTGCCTTTCCCTGGTGATTAATGGAACAGAGTATCACCTTTTTTCCAGATTATTGATCATTTAAAATAGGCTCTTTTTGAAATACCTGATCAAAATTTTTGCACATTTTTAACCAAGTTGTCATTTTTTAAATTGACTTGTAAGAGTTCTTTATATATTCTATACACCAGTTTTATTATTTTTTGTTGTTGTCGATCACATTACAAATACCTTCCTTTACCTTTATAGCTTGCTTTTTGGTGTTATTGTGATCCAGTTTATCAATGTTTTTCTTCATGGTGGGTTCTTTATATTTCTAGGTTTATTTCTGGGCTTTCTATTTTGTTCCATTGGTCCACTACCAACCTGGAACTAGTTCTACACTATCCTAATCACAATGATGCTGAGCGTCTCCTCATGTACAGTATTGGCCATTTGTATGTCTTCTTTGGAGAAATGTCTGTTCAAATTTGTTGCCTGCTTTTTATTTATTTATTTATTTATTTATTTATTTTTTGCAGTTTTTGGCTGGGCTGGGCTTGAACCCGCCACCTCCAGCATATGGGGCCGGCGCCCTACTCCTTTGAGCCACAGGCGCTGCCCTTATTTTTTATTTTATTTATTTTTTTTATTAAATCATAACTGTGTACATTAATGCATCTATGGGGTACAGGGTACTGATTTGATATACAATGTGAAATGTGTACATCAAACTGATTAACACAACCATCACCTAGCTTACTTATTTGTTGTAAGACATTTTTACTCTATTCTTAATAATTTTGAAATGTACCATTGCACTATGCACATTAGGTGAGGTCCCACCAAATACCCTCCCTCCTCCCACCTTCTCCTTCCCTTTCCCTTCCCTCCTCTTTCTTCCTTCTTTCCGGACTATAGTTATATTTTCCCATTCATATAAATGTGTAGGTGATCATATATTGATTTCACAGTAGTACTGAGTACATAGGATACTTTTTCCTCCATTCTTGAGATACTTTACTAAGAAGAATATGTTCCAACTCCATTCAGGCAAACATGAAAGGTATGAAGTCACCATCTTTTTTATGGCTGCATAGTATTCCATGGTATACATATACCATAATGTTGCCTGCTTTTTCATTGGATCTTTTTATTGTTTAGTTCAAAGAGTCTTTTACATATTCTGTATACTAGGTTCTTATCAGTATATGATTTACATATATTTTTCCCTATTCTATGGGCTATCTTTTCATTACCCTGATAATGTCCTTTGATGCAATAAAGGTTTTATTGTTGAAGTCTAATTTACCTGTTTGCCTTTGGTTGCTCAAGCACTTAGGGTCATATTTAAGAAACCATTGTTTAATACACAGTCATACATAATTACACCTGTGTTTCTTCCTACAGGTTTCATTGTTCTAGCTTTTACATGGAGATCTTTGGCATATTTTGAGTTAATTTTTATATATGATGTTAAGTACAGAACCAAATTCATTTTTGCTCATATGAATCTTCAGTTGTCTCAGCACCATTTGTAAAAGACTACTCTTACCCACATTGAACAGTCTTGACACCTTTGCTGAAAACCAATTGTTCATAGGTATAAAGATTTATTTCTAGATGCTCATTTTGACTCCATTGGTCTATATGTCTATCCTTATGCAAGTCAACACAGTTTTTTTTTTTTTTTTTTTTTATTGTTGGGGATTCATTGAGGGTACAAGAAACCAGGTTACACTGATTGCATTTGTTAGGTAAAGTCCCTGTTACAATCGTGTTTTGCCCCCAAAATGTGTGTAATTTTGTAAATAAGCTTTTTAATCAGAGCAAGTGAGTTCTCCAGTTTTGATCTTTTCTTTCAAGATTGTTTTGGCTATTCAGGGTCCCAAAAGTTGCATTTCATATGAAGGCTAGGATCAGTTTTTCCTTTCTGCAAAAGAGACAGTTGAAGTTTTGCTAAGAATTACATTGAATCTACAGATCAATCAGTGGAGTATGGCGATCTGAACAGTATCATATCTTCTAATTCATGAACACAGATGTCTTTTAATTTATTTAGAATTCTTTAATTTCTTTCAAAATGTTGTATACTTTTTAATGCACAAGTTTTGTGCTGCTTGGTTAAATTTATTCCTGAGCACTTAATTCTTTTGTATGGTATTGTAAATGGAATTGTTTTCTTAATTTCCTTTTCCATGTCACACTTCTAAGCTATAGAAATGTAAGGTAGTATGCTTATGTTGTTTCCAGTGAGCCTGTGATAGTTTATTATAGCAACAAGAGAAAGCCAATACATTCTGTATGATTTTAATTCTTAGATGTTTGTTTTGATATAGCCCAACAGACGGTCAATTTTAGTAAATGTTCCATCTATAGTTGAAAAAATATGTATTCTATTGTTGGCTATATACATAGATGCATATGTAATTGTGTTTGTTATGTTGTTCATATCTTCAATATCTTGATTTGGTTTCTGCCTGCCTATTATATAAGTTACTGAAAAAGTATGTCAAAATTTTCCACTCTAATTGTAAATTTGACGGTTACACATTTTATTTCTGTCTGTTTTGTTTTATGTACTTTTGGACTCTATTATTAGGTGTATACATTTGGAATTATTACATCTTCCTAAAGAAATAATTCCCTCATTGTTATCAAAAGTCCCTTTCTAACTCTGGTTATACTTCCTGCCTTAAAGTCTACTGGGTATATTGGTTAGCTCTATTTGCTTTTTTTTTTTGATCAGTGTCCACATAGTTTATATATATATATATATATATTTTTTTTTTTTTTTTGCTTGGGCTGGGTTTGAACCCACCACCTGGTATATGGGGCCAGCGCCCTACTCCTTTGAGCCACAGGTACCGCCCTACTTTTTAATCTTTTACTTTCAACTTTTCTGTGTCCTTATGTCTAAGGTGTGTCACTTTTAAGCATCATAGAGCTGCTTTTCAAAACTAGTTCACTTGGGCATTTTGTCTTAGAGTATTTAGCAGTTAAATCTACTATCTAACCATTTTCTTATGTTTTCACAATTTTTCATTTTAATTTTCCTCCCTTTTGTGTTTTTGATTTGAGGCAAGGTCTTACTCTATTGCCTAGAGTCATCATAGCTCACAGCAATTTCAACTCCTGGATTCAAGTGATCCTTTTGCCTCAGCTTCCTGAGTAGCTGGGACTATAGGCACCCACCATGACACCAGCTAATTTTTTAAATTTTTAGTAGAGGCAGAGTCTCACTCTTGGTTGGGCTGGTCATAACTCCTGAGCTCAAGTGACCCACCCACCTCGGCCTCCCAGAGCGCTAGGAGTTTAGATGTGAACCATCACACTCCACCCTGTGTTCTCTTTTGACTTAATTAATGCATTATTCCTTTCTTTCCTCTTCTTGGCTTGTTAGGCAACATTCTTTTTTGCTCCTTTTAATGGTTATACTAGAGATTAAAATGAGAGTATACACGTGATGTAAATTACTCCTCTTACTACTCCCTGGACAAAATAAGACCATCAGAATACTCCATGTGTATCATCCATATTTTTATGTCAGACTTGTACATATATTTCACATGGCACAGAAGTTACAATTACTGTTTTGTGCGGCCAACATTTATTTGATTTTACCCAAATATTTCTACTTTCCCCTATCTTTATTCTCTTTATTTGCAGGTTTCCATTTGGCCTAATTTTCTTCTGCTCCAATCCAAGACTTCTCTTTAATATTCCTAAAAGTGCATGTTCGTTGGATATTAATTCTCTCAGGTTTTGTTTCATGTACATTTTTGAAGGGTGCTTTCACTGAGCACGGATTCTAAGTCTGCGATCGTTTGCTTTTGGCACATTGAAGATGTCATTTCATTGTCTCTTGGCTTCCATCATTTTTGTGTAAATGTCAGCTTTCTTCATTGCCATTGCTCTCTTGAAGATAGTATGTTTCTTTTCTTTGGCTGATTTTTAAGGTTTTTTTTGTCTTTGTTTTTTAAGCACTTTGACTATGCTATGCCTACTTGTGGTTTTCTTGATCCTATTTGAGGTTGTAAAGATTTTTGACTCTTTAGCATTGTGCCTTTGCTCAGTTTGGGGGAAAAGTTTCAGATGACATCTATTCAAATATTGCCTCTGTGCATGCTCTCTTGTTTCTCTTTCAGGATGTCCAAAGGACTAAAGAGAAGACATTTGGGAGATAGTAAGGCAGCTAGTATAGTAGATTTAACTGCTAAAGACTCAAAGACAATATGCCCCACTGAACTAACTTTAAAAAGTAGCTCTATGATACTTGAAAGTGGCACACCTTAAACATACATATTAGGACTTTTCTCCAAGTCCCACATCTCTCTCATGCCCTTTTGTACATTATATATATATTTCTTTTCCCCCTCTCATACTCTGGCTTCTCTTTAGATTATATTCTTTTCTCTCTCCAGGCTTTCACTTCCTGTGATCTATATTCCAGTTTATAAATCCTCTTTTCTGCATTGTCTAACCTGCCATGAATCCCATCTATTGAGTTCTTATTTTCAGTTAGAATATACTCAATTCTAGAGTTTCCATTTTTTGTTTTATAAAGATTCCGGTTCCCATGAAATTCTCCATCTTGTCATCTATTTTCTTGATCTTATTATTGATGGATATGTTGAAGTTTGCCTCTGGTAAGTTCATTATCTGGATTACATATGGGTTTGGGTTTTTTTTTTTTTTTTTTTTTGGTTTTTGGTTATTTGGTTATGTCTGTCAGGTACTGGGTAATTCCTGATAAATTCTGGACAGATGTATGATAAACTGTAGTGACAATTGGAAGCTCTGGATTATGTTTGCTTTTTTCAGAGAGTATTACATCTACGTTGGTTTCGATTAGGTGTTTTGATTACTGGTAGGTCACCTTGTTTCATCTTGGTTTGAGCAAGCTTAAAATTGGGTTTTAGTCTTTGTGAGGGTCGAGCTATTTCTGTTTCACCCTCACTTCTAATGTGCAGCCAATTCATGGTCCCAGTTGGAAGTTTGAGGTCTTTACCAGCTGCCCCTCTTGCCCATGGTGAATCTCAATCCTCAATTTTTGTCACCACGAATCTCCTGACTTTTTGAGCTTCTGGATCCTATGAGGTTTGCAATTCAGCAAGTGCCCGGAAAAAACAGTGCTGTTAAATGCTAGATTTATCTCATTGTGCTCTACTTCTCTCCTGGATCTTGGCTCTTGGGTTCCCAGCTGCCTTCCTATCTCCCAAATGTCTTCCAACAGAGGTTCTTTGTTTTTTATTTTTATATTTTATACATTTTATCCAGCTTTTTAAGTTGTTCTTGGCACAGGGGCTAGTCTAAAACAAACTAGGCTGCCATGCCTAAAAGCAGGAGTCTATTGTACTTATTTTTGTCATTACCTCCTATTTTAAGACCAGTGATTCTAGCTTTCCTTTCATATTAATGAAAAGGTTTCCTTTCTAAATAAATGTATTTATTATGAGAGATGTACAAGTTCCAGCAAATACAGCAAAGAGGGTAATAAATACTCACTTCCTTCCACCCAGTGTGTAGCCATGTTTAAATAAGGAAGAGCTGACATAAAGGAAAATAGTAAATAGCAGTATAGATGGTGTTTGGAAATGGCAAAAATGGTGACAATGGGGTTCAAACAACTTGTTTTACATAGAGAGAAATAGAAGCTCACAAAAGTGATTGTCTTAGCTCTTTAGCATTACATACCGCTCCACAGAAGATGCGTGTTAGAGCTGATGTTATGATTCATATCTGTCGGTTCCCAATTCATTACCTTACCTACTCTCACACATAACTCTCTTCCTGAGGTCTTCTCTCCCTCCCTGACCAGCTCTCATATAGACTTATGATTTCTGTAGTTTATTTTCCATTTTGGCCTGAATTCTTCCATGTGTATCCTAAGCCTATTTTTATAATTGTCTTTTAGTTATTGGGTTGTAAAAAAATAAAATAAAATGTCTAGGCCTAACCCATGAGAGAGAGAGAGAGAGAGAGTGTGTATGTATGTTTCAAATTCCCATCAGTTTTTACTAGCAGTTACTATATAATGTTTGAGCCCATGAGATTCAGGATGATTGATCCTTCTAAATGCTTAGCTCCTTTTAAAACTGTATGCAAAAGAATGGCCAGTTCTGTGGAATTTATTGTTACTAAATCTCTTCTCCATTTGCTTAATTGTATTATTTGCCTGGGGGATGCCGTTTAAATGTGGAGCCAAGTCAGCTAAATGAAACATGATCCTGGTGCAAGAAAATAATGATGTGTCTCTTTTGTTAAGCGGCAGCCTCCCCCCTCATCTCCAGATGCTTGGAACCACACCCTCAGTTTTTTGGAGACAAGGGAGGGTGGTGCCTCTCTTGGTCTTGGCTGGTAGGGGCACCAGCCAAGAAGCAAGTGAGGGGCCCAATTCACAGGGAACCGGAGCTTGAAGTTGGAGACTGAGCAGCCCCCAGGAGCCTGCCATTGCCTTTCTGAGGCAGGGGGCCCACGTCATCCCTCTCTTCTTGTATTTAGGGCCATTCTCACCCCCGATGAACCAAGCAGCTGCAAACCAAAGCTGTAGGCCAGACATTTAGGTGAGGAAATTACTAAGGTTGGAGAGAGACTTGCAACAGAATCATTTGCTTCTTTCTTGTCTTAAAAGCTCATGGGGACTCAGCACTTAAAAGTTCTAGGATTTTTTCAAACACATTATTACATAACCTTCCCAAAACGGATACCTCTCAAGTCTCCGCTGAGGTAAAATGAGAGCATGGGATGCAGTGAAGGCCATTCTACTAACATTTATTGAGCGTCCACTCATGTACTGGGTACATGTCTAGGTTCTAAGAACAGCAAGGCTTGGGCCCTTGTGTTGATGTTCAGTGCAGGATGGGGTAAGGAGACAGAAATGTATAAAATGTATGGATGACATAGTGAATGGAAAGTGTTCCAGACAAAATAATCAAATGGGAGAGGGCCAGGGACGGTTGGGTGGGGAAGGGCTTCTGTGTTAAGTAGGTGGTCAGGGAGGGCCTGCTTGAGGAGGTGAAGGGGATATGCTTGTCCTCTGGGGTTTAGGGAGCTATCGGGTGTGCTCGTGGAGCTGGTGGCCCAAGTGTCAGTGGGCATCTGGACTATGGCAGCTTACAGTTTCCCTGGCACTACTCCCAGGGATTCTGACTCATTTGATGTGGCACAGGGCCTGGTAATCTGCTTTCCTGGAAAACCCCATGTGAGTCTTATGTGGGGGCCCAAGACCAGTTTTGTTTTTTGCTTTTTTTTTTTTTAGAAATACTGCTTTAAACATTCTGAATTTTGAAAGCCTAAAAAGGATTTATTCCAAGAAAAAGTGATTTTCACATTACAAAGAGAGAGGATTTTCCTAGAGACTGCCGTCTTGTTAATGAATGCAGTTTCTGGTGCATGAAAAAGATGGAAATGGGCAATTACTGAGTGTCTGCTGTGTGCGTTCCCCATTTGCTATCTACTGACCCTGCTGATCATGTCCTCTAAGCACAGTGATGCTCAGAGAGCCCAGGGAATTCCCTGCTTTGAAGAGGCTGACTCCAGCCTCAGTGCTCATTCCACTTCACTATGAGTTTTGAACTTGAAGAAGTGGGTATGCAGGTCTGCTTGGCCTTCTCCCCTCTGCCACCTTTACTTCTCTGAGCCCAGTCTTTGCCAACGTTAGTTCCATCCAGAAAACTAGACTCTCAGTGAACAATTTTCTCCAGAAAAATTCCTGCAATTTTTGCTCAGTGCTGGATGTTTCAAAATGACTGACTCTCTGAATTCAAGGGAACCTCAGAGATTTTGTAGCTGCTCACGAGCAGGAAAACATGTTGTATCTGCCCTCTTTCTTTCTCTTTCTCTTTGTGTCCACGGGAAGCATCAGTAATTGGTGGTGGCATCCTTTCTCGAATAACCCAGATGCGACTTTAGGACTATCTTCAATGTTCTAGCTCATAGCTACTGATTTATCAGTGTGATTCACAAAGAAGAAACCTGTTTTCCATCTATTATCTGGATAATGGCTTCTTTAATAGATCAGGAAACCAGGGCTCAGTGGGGTCACAGTTTATTAAAGACACACAGCTAGTTAGTAGCAGAGCTGGATCTCATCCCAGATGCTTGCTTTTTACTAGCCATTCTGCGTGTTAGGAATCTCACTCCTCAAACTCAGGAATGTAAGACATAGTGCTGTAAACAGCTCTCCACCATATTCAGTTTCTGAATCAAGCTGTTTTTGCCTGGTGGTAGCAGCATAGCATCATCTTCTCCCTTTGAAGCTGTATAATTCTGGAACATAGAGGAGGGCCCAGGCTTTGCTGGTCCCCTATGGTCCTTCTTTGGTCACGTGTCCGTGCTACCAACCTTCTTCTGGTCATCAGCCATCATCCTTCCACTGGCATCGTAATATCTGTCCCTCATCTCATCAGTTCGTTGGTCCTTAGAGATTGCTGCTAAGTCATCGCCTATTGCCATTTGCAGGGTTCTTTCATCCCTAACTCTCTCCCTTTTAGTCCTCGACCATGTATCCTTGCTACTACCCAAGAATGTGGGATCTTGCTGCTACATTTGTGTCTTTCTGGGTGGGAGGCTTGGTTAGGTCAGCCCACCAAGAAGTCACCTTTTCTCTGGAGTCTTGCTTCTCTGGGCCTTCACACAGAACAGGGGACCTAGGACTTATCTCTTCTCTGATCCTACATATTAGCCGTGGTATCTAAGGTTTCTTCTCATCCTGCTGGTATTCAGCCTTGGATGGGGCAGGAGAACAGTGATTGGTCTCCGTTCTAATGATGCATAATATCTACATATCCATATATCCACATCCAGGGTCACCCTCCACCCCTGTCAGCCACCTGGTAAGGCCTTTAGTCATGTTTCAGGTAGGAAGCTTTGCCAGTGTGATCCGTCACTTCTTTCCCCACATCTATCATTACACAGAAGTCCTTTCCTCTTTCATCTCTGCATACTGGGGAGAACTAAATTTTCCATATTTTAGACTTCAAAAGCCAAGAAGATATTCTTATTTCTTTCTCTGTTGACTTACTTGCCAATGAACTCAGGGTGGCCTTACCTAGAGAAAAAGCTAAGAGAATAGTGGATAGTGTAGGAAAAAAAATTAGGCACTGTCTTAAAACCTTATCCTATTACATCACATTGCCCTAGAAGTCTAGATTTCAAAACTATTTACTTTCACTTCCGGCTTGGTAAACTATGGTCTGTGGACTAAATCTGTCCTCCTATCTGTTGTTGGTACTGCAAACTAAGAACATATTTTATATTTTAAATGGTTATCAAAGGTGAAGTATTATATAATTGCCTCTATTTGACTCTGGGCCTATAAATTCTAACATACTTGCTATCCAGCTTTTTAAGAAAATTTTATTGATCCTGGTTTAGCATACAGGTAGAAGGAGATATTTTCTTTCAGCTGTTTGGGGCTACTGGAGGAAAGGATTCCTGGTTTAACTTTGATTATCCACATTCCAACTCTTTAGTATAAAAGGTCACTGATCCCTTTGTCCCTCACCAGCTGATCTCAGTTCCCTGTCAGTTGAAAAGGAGAAAATTTCAGAAAAGTCAATGTGGGAGAATCTTCTTAATAAAAGTCCTCTTAGGCATTACTGTTGCCCTTGGTGATCCCAGGAAGCAAACGTTGCCTCTTTGGGGAGCTGCTTGCAACTAACAGTGACATGTGGAAAATCTACTATGGATATGAAGTTTCCTGCTGTAAGCTTGTATTTGGGCATTGTCCCATAGAATACATTGGGAAACAAATGTAATTCTCACAACTCGGTTCTCCCGACAGGAAAATATGTCACTTGAGTCAGTGAATAATATATGTGGCTATACTTTTTTAATAAAATGAGTAAATTGTTTCTGAGTTTTTAGAAGACTTAATTCTTCATTTGCTAGTTCATTTTGAAACCATTACAGCTCTGTGTCTTGCTCCATACAAAGACGTGAAATTAACCGTCATATTTTCTGCTGTAGCCTGAAAGCTGAACAAGTAAGTTAATGTTTCACCCAAATTAGCTTCTTTCCCTTCACATTTGTTCTATCATTAACCTTCCCTATTTGAGCCTGTAATAAAAATTACATCATGATCAAATTCAAGGAAAGGTTTTGTGTAAGCTGTGCCTAACATAGATATTTATTACTGGCCTCGAGGGGCAGGAGTCAGATATATTTGGATAATTTGTTCACAATTTATGTTGCAACTATTTTAGCTCTTGATACACAAATGCATGTTCTCGTGTCAACCCATTGCCATGGCGATGGGCACATTGACTGTGCTCCGGGAGTTGGGTTTTGATGACATTTGCAAACTGATATCTTTCAGCAAATCTTTTTTGGTATGGCTGGCTAATCTTTGTTATGAACTGGAAAAATTCATCTTCTTCGTTTTGCTTAAGCTGTTGGGCATGTCAGTTGAATTATTTCTACTTTCTTTTTGTAGAATTAGTAATCATGATTATGATGGAAATTATCCTTTATATTTGGTTAAACCTTTACCTACATTATCTCTCTTGATCCCTGGGTACTCTGGCAAACTAAACATAGACAATGTCTCTATTTAAAAGCAGGAAATTCCAAAGCCTAGAGAGGAGCAATGAATCAGTGACGGCCACACAGCCTGTGAGTGACCAGTCCTCTTGTCTTCTGGATTGAGTCCTCCCCACCCATTTCTGCTGTTTTAGACCGTGCTGTCCCCTCTTTGTTTACTGGTCCACAGTTGAGGGCTCCAGACAACCTCCAGTTGTCATTTGGCAACCTGTGTGTGTTTAAGGTGCCTGAGAGAAGAGTGTTTATAGAGTTTAGAATGGGCTTAAGTTCTGAATTTAGAAGCAATTTTACTTTATTTGAGGTTTTGGTCAAACCACTTGAAGCAAAATAGAACTTCTTTGTTCAAAGGAAATAGATTTTTAAAAGTCTTATAAAATAGACCCATAATGCTTTTTGGGACTCAAATAACTGGCCTAAAACATTTTAATAAATTAAATGTAAGTGGATTAGAAACAGACAGATTGTCTTTTCAGGAAATATACCCAGGCCCAACCCAGAAGGAGAAACACTTAGAAAAATGTGTTTAGAGTTTCTGTGGGCTGCAACAATCACACATCTTGGCTCTATTTCTCTTTCTGATAACAGAACAGAGATGGAATCTTGACTTGTTCCTGATCCTTTTTATTTGGACCTTTCCAATCTGCTTCTCTGAATAAGGCTATGTTTAACCCTTGCCGCATTGAATGGTATGGGATTATCCAAGGCTTGGGGGTGGGGGGCAGCCTTTCAGGGAGGTATGGTGGGGTAAAAGTGTTTGGCCCCCATGCCTGTTATCTTTGATCTTCTAACCCAGAAGATATATATGTGGTATCAACAATGGGCAGTGATGGGGAGATTTTGTTGGGTTGTAAATGCAGTGGCTGAGAGTGGGGGATTTAAAGTCAGATGGATTGGGGTTAATCCCAGCCCTCCCACTCACCTGTGTTACATAAGGAACTGTGTAATCTTTTGCATCCTCAATTTCCTGAGCTGTACATTGAGAATGGTCATAGAGTCTTCTTAAAGAAGACTGAGGCAATCTATGTCAAGCATGTATTTCACTAGGTGTACAGCACATAGTAAGTACCTAGTAAATATTTGGTGTCTTCATTATGGTGATATTGGTTGCTTTTACTTCTTTGCCTACATGGCCCTTTCTTTCATTAATAGCAGTGAATTTTCCTTTGGGGACCTCCCCCTCCCTTACCACCTGCAGTGATGATGAGACTGCCCCTTAAAATGCCTTTCCCTCAGCGGTGAAGGGAGGTAGAAGCTGGTCCAAGGTAGACCAATATGTTGGCTCCCTGGCATTAGATATCAAGCCAAGACACTCAAGAGCAGAAAGTGGCTGGTGTCTTAAATAGTTTCTGGATATATATCCCCAAGCTGTCCCAGTGCTGGACCTTTCTGAAGTGTGGTTGGTCAGCTTGTTCTTTAGATTCTATGATCTGCCAAAATACTTTGTATTTTCAACATTAAGCAGTGACATTAATACCTAAGGTCTTTATCAATTGCTTATGAATGAACATTCCCAACTAATACATTTCATCATCATCATTGCATGCCTTCAGTAAAAGAGCTTATTTTTAAAATTACAAATGTGAAATACAATTTGAGGGTAAAAAAACCCCAAAGCATCATAAAAGTAAATAAAAGTCATCCTTAATCTTTAACAACTGGAGACTCCCCTCTTATTTTTATAAATGTGCTTCTTGTTTTCTCTGCATATGTGAGATTTATATGTTTTCATAGATTTTTATGAAATTATTTTTTTACAAGCATGCATAAACCTTTAAAAATGATGTCAGAGGGAACGATGTATGGGAAAGTCTTTAGGGTCACAGTTGGGGGTTATTTGTGGAACTTTTAGGTGGTCCAGAGAGACAGCATTGCTACAGTGAACACTTAGGTTAGGAGCTGAATCTTAGACTCATGAGGATGGCTCTGATGGAGGTCACTAAGGTTACTCCTCTGTCACTGTAATCCTTCTTCAATCCAAGGGTCCTGTGGTTATCTGGTTGGCCATCTCTAGTTATGGGTAACTCGAGGTAGTCCATTGTTTTACTTGCAGAGCTTTACCCATCAGATACATAGCTCTGAAGGCCTAGAGGATGGATGGTTGGGGGTGCTGGATACACTGGAGTCATAAGGTAGTGAGGAGCATTGGAACCACATCCTCTTTCCTGACTGCTGGACATGTTTTCTTATATAAGTGAGTCATATTTGACACAGGGGTTAGGTTCTAAAACAAGCATGTATGGCAAACATTACAAAAAAAGTCATAGTTACCCTCAATTTTGGACAGATGACTGTTTCTTTGGCTGAATGACAGAAGAAATATTTGGCCAGACTCTAGAGGTTAGAGTTTACACAATATACCTGGGAATTCTAGGACCATCCTCGCTGTGGTGATCCCCATCCCCTCTCCCTGTACCCTGTTAGGTGTAGAGCTGAGATCAGCCAGACATGCAGCAAATTTATACCCCAATTTACACCCCAGATCTTGCACTCGCTTCAGGGTGACACACTGTTGTGCTGGTAGAAAACATGAAGTAAATTCGCTTTTTAAATGAATTTTTTTTAAGGAACAATGGAAACACAAACCAAAACACTGGGGTTTTTCTGAGAAGCTGGAGCTGGAGTCTCTGAAGCCGAGCATCGATGTGCACACTTCCCCTGGGCTGTGCTTGCAGATGTGGAGATTCCAAATCTAAACTGCAGACTCAGACCTGCTCGACCTCAGGGGCCCTACCCATGAGCAAGCAAGTGTGCCTGGGTGGTCGACCCCGGTAGGGGCGCACCACCTTTTGCAGAGCTGGCCTCAGAGATGGCTGTCGTTTAGCCAATACCAATTCCATCTTGTCCCTCAGTTAATGAGGTTCTTCAGTTCCCACAGTCTCAGAGCACATCTTTACAGCAAGCATTAAACCTAGCTTTATCAGGCACCATTTGCATTTATAAAGGAGGCTTCTAATCTTTACCATTTGGACTGTGGGCTTTATATCCTTCCTGCGCTGTGCAGCACTTGTGAAAGTGATGGCTATCATACCAGTGAGATGGCCATTTCCACTAGAGTCATCATTGCACTGATTTATGCAGCCTTTGCACAGAAATATTTATTAAATTTGTTTAAATCTCTAATTTTCAAAAATGTTTTGAAAGATAACTCATCTAACCAATAGAAATGATTGTGTTATCGGTCTTAGCAATTATGAACGACTTACAAGAAAAGCACACAGATAGAAGGACCATGACTTTTGGGGTCCCGTCATAGCAGCACCTGAGTTGAGGCACTGGGGTTTTGCCAGCTTGTACAGGACAGAGATTACAAGTGCCTTGCAGCTGGACTGCCAGCACCTGGGTCCTGCCTCTGCTTACGCGAATCATGTCATTTCTATAAGCCTTGGATTTCTCATTATAAAATGGGACTGATAAGGGGAAAGTCCCATGAATTTATGGTGAAGATGAAATGAAATTCACGTATAGGACTTATATACTGTGAGCAATTAGGATACCCCATTTGTTTGTTGAAGTTGGCATTGCTGTGGTGGTGGTTCTTGGTTAAAAGAATCTGTAATGTTAGCTATATACCTTCTTCAATTTGTAAGATAAGAAAATGGTTCTTTTACTAAATCATACTTTGGGGCTTGGCGCCTGTGGCTAAACGGGCTGGGGCGCCAGCCACATACACCTGAGCTGGCGGTTTCAAATCCAGCCCGGGCCCGCCAGTCAACAATGACAGCTGCAACCAAGAAATGACAGGGCGTTGTGGCGGGTGCCTGTAGTCCCAGCTACTTAGGAGGCAGAGGCAAGAGACTCGCTTGAGCCCAGGAATTGGAGGTTGCTGTGAGCTGTGATGCCACTGCACTCTATCCAGGCTGACAGCTTGAGGCTCTGTCTCAAAAAAAAAAAAAAATCATACTTTGGGTTCAATTAGTTTTTGTCAGTCACTTAAATACTTTTGGACACCTGAGCTAGGCTCTGTGCAGGGCTTCATGGGCCCTCAACGTGCTTCCAGCATAGTCGAGGACGCACAGTGCATATACATCCCATCTGCTGGCTTGTATGTTGTGGGACAGTGGCTCCGGTGGTCGGAGCTTGGCAGCCCAGAGGAGAAAGCAGCAGCCAGGGCCTGGAGTGGTCAGAGGAGACTTTGCTGAGAGAGGAAACACTGTCTTGATGGATGTGGGGAGGAGGGTGAAGACATTCCAGAGAAGAAATTCCCCCTGCTGGAGGTGGGCCTGGTTAAGGTTTGTGTATGAGCAAGAAGTAAATGTAATGACACACTTAACTGTCATGAGACTATGTGGCTTCAGGCGTGGGTAAATCTACGCACTCTAAAGATGTCACCACAACCCAGTTTCTCTCTTCTTATTCTCTTGTCCTCTGCTCCTTGACAGAGGTCAGTTCTCAGAAAGGATCGCCTCTTCTAGTTGAAAACGACTGTAGAAACCTCATTTTCACCATCCTTTCCTGCTTTCAGTGGCATGGGAGAAAAGCTTCCTGTCCCTTTCCTGACAATGCTGACCAAGTTCTCACTGGGTATCACTGACTTCGATTGATCTTATGCCCATCCTGCACCAATCATTGTGGCTGGGGAGGAGGGAGATCTGATTGGCCTGGTCTCGGGTAGCAGTCAGCTGACCTGAGTGGAGACAGGGAGCTTCCCCAGTGCAGAACAGAAACTACTGCTGGCTGCATGGAGTGGGCAGCGCTCCTGTATGGGGTAATGATCTTCACCAGAGTATTTTTTTTTCCTAGTCTAGTTTATTCCCTTCTATTTAGTATCTGATTTACAATGAGCTGAAAATTAGACAAATCTATTGCATGCCTTGGAAATACTGAGTTTAAGTCTCATTGCCCATTTACATTAAAAAATGTACAGTTGAAAATGGTTGTCTTGGTCAAAATGAGTAATACTGGATTTACTTCATGGCAAATCAGAGTCTCCTTAGTCTCCTAATAGTACTTTGTTTTTTATAATGCATGGAACAGGATATGACTGAACAGGCCATAATTGCTGCTTTAAAGTTTTTTCAAGACTGCAGTTAACTTATTTTCTCTGATTCTCTCGGTTCCTTGAGTCATTTTGGAATTGGCTCTGTGTTTTAGTGGCACTTGGTTTCCTCCACGTTGAGGAAGTAGATTCAGCCTTTTCAGAAGGCAAAGACTAATGAGGAGAAAATTGCCTTTGAAACCATTATTTTTATATCAGTGAGAATTCTCCTTATTCTGACTCTTTGGAAAAATTTGATCTAGTTTCTGATTTTGTGGGAAGTTCTTATATCAACCCAATGCAAGACAAATTTGGGTTCCTCTCCCACTCTGTCTAGCTCTTTTGTATAAAGTCGTGATACTAATGATGAATATAGCTGAAGCAGAAGTTATCACCTCTGCCTCAATCTGTTTGGGTTGCTACAACAAAACTCTGTGTGGGGAATGGCTTACTAGCAACTGAAATTTACTTCTCATAGTTCTAGAGCCCGGGAAATACAAGATTAAGGTGCTGGCAGATTTGGTGATTGGTGAGGGCTGCTGTCTCATAAATAGCCATCTTCTCGCTGATCTCATGTGGTGGAAGGGATAAGAGATCTCTCTGGGGTCTCTTTTATAAGGGTGCTCATCTCATTGATGGGGGTTCCCCCCTCATGGTCTAATCACCTCCCAAAGGTTCTCCCTCCTAATATCATTGTACTGGGGATTAGATTTTGACAAATGATTTTTAGGAGGATAGAACTTTCAGTCTATGGAAATCTATTAAGCACTTGTGCTAAGAGTTTTACATTTATTGCTTTTATTATTTTGAGAGACAGAGTCTTACTCTGTCACCCAGGCTGGAGTCAAGTGGTATGATCACAGCTCATTCTAACCTTGAATTCCTGAGCTCAAAGGGTTCTTCAGCCTCAGACTCCTGAGATAGAACTACACGCATGTGCTACCATGCCTGGCTAATTTTTCAATTTTTTGTAGAAATGGAGTCTTACTATGTTGCCCATGCAGGTCTCAAGTTCCTGATCTCAAGCGATCCTCCTGCCTTGGCCTCCCAACGTGCTGGGATTACAGACATGAACTGCCAGCCCCAGCCCATTATATTATTGAATTTAATCTTCATATCAACCTTATTAGGTTCACTCTGTTATCACAGTTTTACAGATGAGAAAATGAGGCTTGGAGAAGCTGAATTATTTTCTAAAGGTGACATGGCTGTGAAGAGATGTAGCCAAGTTTATACAAGTTCAGGCCAGCCTTCTAAATATACCTGTCAACAGGAGACTGTGCATTTGCCATTTCTCTAAAATGTCATCAATTGTGACTCTTTTGATGAACAGCAATTGCACTTGCCAAAGTCACATCAATAGTATTTCATCACTTGTTTCTGGACGAAGTATCCTGACATACAAGATTTGTGTTTGGACCAAAGTTAGCCAAAGTCGGCCACTTAGTCTTATTGAAATGCTAGTCCTACTCATTGTTTCTCTCCTGCCCAGTCCCTATCTGCATTTACCTTATGCTACCACAAGATGCCACTGTTGGAGACGGGTCCTGCATGGTCTGACTAAGATTCTCCCATGACTCAGTGATGCTCTTGATGGTCCACTTCCTGGCACCAATGGCAGTGGTGTCCTTGGGAGATGTGGCATCATTCACATGCTGAGCTAAACCCATTTCCTTCCAGGGGCCCCTCAGGCAATCCCTAGCTCCAATTCCCTAGGCTTACTCATGCATTTCCCTTCTTAGGCACACATGTTTACTACTGTAGTCAGACAATATTTTATCTATCTTTCTGTGTTTGGGGATGGATAGCTACAGCACAATTTTATGGTAGCTGGTGTGCTAAGGTATAAAAAGGAGATAGGCATCAATGGGTGGTGGATAAATTATCCTTCAAATATAATAATCACTTAGGGAGGCTGTAGACATAGGGTGAAGAGTATGGGCTTTAGATTCCTGCCAACTTGGTCCAAATGTTGCTATTACCACTCATGACATGCATGATTTGGGGCAAATATTTTCATTTCTGAGCCTGATATTTCCTCAGTGTTAAATATTAACCGTTTTATAAGTTGGCAATAGTGTTCAACTAAGATAATTTGTGTAAGGCCTTATTAAGTGATCAAGTAAGTATAACTATTATTAATTCTTCTGTGCTACTGGCTAGAATTATACAGTTTTGTTGTAACACTTGTTATATAAATCAAAATGTGTTCCAATGTGGTTGATGTATTAGAAAATAATTTGACCATAACAAAAATTTCATGTTTGGGTATGCTCAATTTTGTACAGGAGAAACACTAGGTGAATGCAGAAGTGGTACCTAGCTTAACAGGGATGTGTAGGAATACACAAAACAGATGTTCAAGTGCAAACATCCAAACTCAGTTTAGCATGCGAGTTGTGAGGCACACCACTTGATGTTGATGTTGGGACAGTCTGCCTGATTTTGGTAACTCTCTACCACTTTACAGTAGCTCATTAGTTTCAGCCCTCTGACATCCACTTCCACAAACAAACTTGAGATCTTTTTCAAGGTAAAGTGCTACGTTTATTGTAAGTATGTATTTCTCAACCACTTACCATGTGTACAGATGTGCTACCATTCTCATGAGGTTTCTTTCTTTGTGTTTTATTGTGTCACTGAAGACGATTTTCAGAGTGTGCCCCAATGCTTTAAGTCCCGTGGTTTTTATTGCATGGTTTGGCAAAGTGCAGTGATTTTTAGGTGCATATAGGTAGTTTTACAGCAGATGGTTCTTACCATTCATCTGTAAAGCAATGCGCCTGCTCTCAAAAGGAGGTTGCAGTTAAGAGGGGGAACTTCTACTGGTAAGGTTTGACTCGGGTCACTGGTCCCCAGAGCTAACAGCTAACCTGCAGAATGCTGAGCATGGCCATCGCTCTCGCCCTCTCGGTTCTTCCTTGATTTCTCAGAGCAACTCACTGGAAGCCATGACTGGCATAGTCTAGTATGCACTGACCTCCCTTCTCAGGAAATTGCCAGAAGGAAAGCTTGCCAGCACCTCTGTTTCTCTCTTTTCGTCTTCCTTTCATGCTTAAATCCCTGAAGATGAGTATCTGATACCATCTTTCTGCTTGAATTGGCAGCTGCTTCTGGTAATAATGATGCCTCAAATTGGCATAGTGTTTTAAGATTTTTTTTCAATGTGCTTTTATTGTTAATTAGTTTATTATTTAGACGGTCTGGGAATGTTGATAAGATTGTCTTCTTTTCATCATGGCGTGTCTAGTATGAAGGATCACATAAATATGTATGGTCATTTTCCATTTCATGCCATGGCTGACATTACTAATAATCCTAAAATTCTTTTCTTACTGAGCTTGAATTCTTTTGAGACAGTAGTCCATGTAGCTCCTACCAATGGATTGGCAATGAGAAATTATGCTTACTTAATGTCTGAGATCTAGGCTTTTGAGCTCTTTAGGGCAGACTATATCTCTGGCCTCTGTCACAGTGGGGTTGCGATGAATGTTCACAGAGGTGGATTGAATGAGGAAAGAGGTCAGGCAAGTTAGGCGATGTTCTCATGGGAAGAGTGTCTATACTGTACAGTATTAGACAGTGGGATATTAAATCTATGCTTTTAGCTGTACCACCCTTGGGTGGTACAGTTCCTTTATCAGGAAGTCATCCCCCAGAGTAAGTGCCAACATTCCCATCAGAGAGCCCATGGGCTCTATTTATTTTCTTTATCCATAACGCAGGCACTGAGGGTTTTCCTGGAGAATGCTAGAGATGTGCTTTCCTTCGTGAAAAGGGTAGCTTGTCCATTGGGATGATGAGTATTAGGAATGGCTTTCCCTGGTAACACTAGTGTAGTCAAAATATGTAGATTGGCTAAGCTGCATTAGGGACAACTCTGCATTTTTTAATTAAACCTGTAGCCTGTTTATTTGGAGCTGGACCTGAAGCATGACCTTAAATGAGGTTGTGCTCAGTCTCTGTTCACAGATTTCAGTTTATCTAACACTGACTATATAGGTGATTCTTGACTCTGGACACATCTGCTCACACATGTGAGCTGTGGTCAGTGTACCTGGGAAGTCATAGACCTGAGATTTCATGAACTTTATAGCACAGGCTGCATGAACTTCTTTGTGCATCCTTGTTAATTAATGCTTTTTAAAGAAAGACCTCCCAGTGGGACAGGTTGAGGCAGAAAAGTTGTTTTTAGTAGAAAAGTTGTCAAGCAGGGCTAACCCTTACTCACATTTAACCAATGTTATTTGATTACCAAAAACCTAACACTTAAGCTTGATGATTTTTAGATCAGTTAACTTCAAGATCACAAAAGTAGATGAAATCTGCAACCACCACTCACATCAGTACTTTTTTCTTAGAACTGAAGGGTTTTTTTCTATGGGGCCATAATGTATAGTTGGATAGGTGGTACACTGCAAAAGGGTTTCACTTGCTGAGACACCATTTTTATCACAAATATGCTGTATTTATTAAGTTTGTTTTCTGGCAGATAGCTGTGTCCTTAAAAAGGTGCCATATTATGACAACTTTCTGACAAGTAGAAGTAAATTATCTCAAGAGAAGAAAGCCCTTCTAATTCCCACTAGTTGGAGGGCTAGTGTTGGATTCCTTTAGCATTTAATTTAGTCTTTCCCTAAGGTGAAGCAGGAAAACTCATATTTCCAGGTTGTGCCTGGTACCTAATGGGAACTCTGTAATTTGTTGGGTAAATAAGCGATTAAAAGAGGTAGAAGTTTTGTGTTTCTAAACAATACTGAAAGGCTGATTCTTTATAAGCAAAAAACTGAGATAAAGGAATATAAAGCTCTTGAGAGCTGGATTACTTGGCTGTGCAGTCAGGAAAATAAGCAATAAAAGCAGAGGAAAAAACATGAAGTGCCTTACTATGCTTGCCCCAAAAGGATTGTCTGACCACCCAGACTTTGCTGGATAAGGAGTGTCACTTCCACCAAGTCACACGAAAATGTTTCCTCTGCCATGTTTCCATCTCAGCATTTCTCACACTCTGAAATGATCATGGTCATTTTCCATACCAAAATGTGCACTCCATGACAGCATGGATTTTTAAATTAAAACTTTTTTTTTTACAAAAATACTACATACTATAGAAAGCATATGAATATGATAATATAAAGTAAAAAATAAAAGTCTTTCCCTTTGGGTTCCCCACAATCTTGCTGCCACATATATTAAATATTCGTTTTTTAAATTTCCAAATATTAAGGGGGTACAAATGGTTTTGGTTATATGGATTGCTTTTACAATATTTGAGTCAGGGATATTAGTGTGTCTATCATCTGAATGGTGTTCATTTGGGGTTAGTTGGGTTTTGTCCTCTCTACCCTCTCCTCCCTGCTTGATTTCCAATGACTTTTACTTCCCTCTGTGCCCATGTGTGCCTGTCACCTAGTTCCAACTTATTAAAGAATACACACAGTGTTTGTTTTTTCAATCTGGAGATACTTCACTTAGGATAATGGTCTCCAGTTCCATCCAAATTGCTTCAAAAGACATTACTTCATTTCTTTTTATGGCTGAGACATACTTCATGATATACACATACCACAATTTCTTAATCCACTCATAAATTGATGGGCACTTAGGTTGATGCCACACCTCTGTGACTGTGGAATTATGTTACAGTAAACATTAGACTGCAGGTATCTCTTTTTGATAAAATAACTTCTTTTCATTTGTGTAGATACCCAGTAGTGGGATTGCTGGATCAAATGATAGTTCTAATTTTAGTACATTGAGGAATCTCCATACTGTTCTCCATTGTAGAGGTTGTACTAAGTTGTAATCTTACCAATAGTGTATAAATGTTCCTTTCTCTCTGCATCCACACCAGCATCTATTGCTTTGGACTTCTTAGTAGTAGCCATTCTGACAGGGGTTAGGTGATAAATCATTGTGGTTTTAATTTGCATTTCCCTGATGATTAGTGATATTGAGCATTTTTTGGCCATTTGTCTACCTTCTTTTGAAAAACTTCTGTTCGCATCTTTTGCTAACTTTTTTAAGGTGTTGTTTTTTTCTTGCTGATTTGTTTGAGTTCTTTGTACATTCTAGATAGTAGCCCTGTATTGGATGTATAGTTTCCAAACACTTTCTTCCATTCTATAGGTTATCTGTTGATTATTTCCTTTGCTGTACAGAAACTTTTTAATATAATCACGTTCTATTTATTTATTTTTACTATTGCTGTAATTGCCTTCAGAGACTTAGTCATAAGTTCTTCACCAAGGCCAATACCTAGAAGAAGTTTTTCTATGTTTTCTTCCAGAATTTTTATGGTTTCCTGCCTTACATTTAAGTCTTTTATCCATCTTGAATTAAATTTTGTGAGTGATGAGAGATTGGAGTCCTGTTTCATTCTTTGGTGTTGTGGTTATCCAATTTTCCCAGCACCATTAATAAATAGAGCTTCTTTTCCTCATTGTCTGTTTTATCAAATGTCACTTGGTTGTAGGTAGATGATTTTGTATCTGGGTTCTCTGCACTATTCCTTTGGTCTATGTCTCTATTTTTGTACCTATACCATGCTATTTTTGTTACTATAGTCTTGTAGTGTAGTTTGGAGTCTTATAATGTGATGTCTTCAGATTCTCTTTTTTCTTCAGATTATTGTTACTATTCAGGCTCTCTTTTTGGTTTCGAATGAAGCACAGAATTATTTTTTCTAGTTCTGTGAAATATGACATTGGTATTTTGATGGAGATTGCATTGAAATTTATAAATCAATTTAGGTGGCATGTATATTTTAACAATGTTGATTACAGCTATCCATGAGCATGATTGGTTTTTCCATTTGTTTGTATCATTTGTGATTTCTTTCCACAGTGTTTCATAGGTCTCTTTATAAAGATTTTTCACCTTCTTGGTTAAGTATATTCCTAAGTATTTTATTTTTCTTTGTAGTATTATGAATGAAATTGATTTGACTCTGAGTTTGACTGTTACTGCTATTTAGCATGCCATTGATTTGTGTACATTGATTTTGTAACCCAAGATTTGCTGAATTTATTTATCAATTCCAGGAGCCTCTTGGAGTCTTCAGAATTTTCTAGGTAGAAGATCATATCATATGCAACAAGTGATAGTTTAATCTGCTCTTTCCCAATTTGCATACCTTTTACTTCTTTCTCTTGTTTGATTGCTCTGGCTATGACTTCAATAATATGCTGAATCAAAGTGGTGACAGTGGGAACCCTTGTTTTGTTCCACTTCTTTGGGGAAATGCTTTCAACATTTCCCCATTCAGTATGATGTTGGTTGTGAGCTTGTCCTATATGACTGTCATAATTTTGAGACATGTCCCTTTTATGCCAACTTTGTTGAGGTTTTATCATGGAATGGTACTAGGTTTTGTTGAATGCTTTTTCTGCATTTATTGAGATAATCATATTATCTTTGCTTTTGCTTCTGTTAATGTGGTGAATCCCTGGGATGAAGCCCACTAGATCATGGTGGGGGTTTTTTTGTCCTCTTTTCTTTTGATGTGCTGTTGCATTTGGTTTACTAGTATTTTGTTGAAAATATTCACATCAATTTTTATAAGGGATATTGTTCTGTAATTTTCTTTCTTTCCTTTTTTTCCCCTTGTGTTCTTTCCTGGCTTTGGTACTAGGGTGATTCTGGCTTCATAGAATGAGTTGGGGAAGATTATCTCCTTCTCAATGTTATGGAATAATTTCTGTGGTATTGGTACCAGCTCTTTGTAGGTTACGTAGAATTCTGTGGATTGATCTGGTCTGGGGCTCTTAAATTTTAGTGGGAGGGTAATTTTTTGTTATTGCTTCAATCTCACCACTCGTTATTGGTCTGTTCAGGAGTTCTTTTTCTTCTGGATTGAATCTTGTGAGGATGTGTATTTCCAGGAATTTTTTTCATTCTCTCTATGTTTCTAGTTTATGTGCATAGATTTTCATAGTATTCATGAATGAATTCAAGTATTCAAGAAATACTTTGTATATCTGTGGTATGAGTTGTGATTTTTCCTTTTTCATTTCTGATTAGGTTGAGTTGGGTCCTTTCTCTTTTATTCCTAGTCAACCAAGAGGTCCATCAATTTTGTTTATCTTTTCAAAGAACCAATTTTTGTTTCATTAATCCTTTTTATGATTTTTTGTTTTCCATTTCATGTAGTCTGCTCTGAGCTTTGTTATTTCTTTTCTTCTTCTGACTTTGGGTTTGGTTTTGATCTTTCTATTCTAGTTCTTTGAGATGTAATATTAAGCTTTATTAATTTTTGATGTTTCTTTTTGGTGTAGGAATTTAAGGTTATAAATTTCCCCCTTAGGACTGCTTTTGCTAATTCCCATAGATTTTGATAGCTTGTGTCTCTTTTTTCATTCAGTTTGAAGAGTCTTTTCATTTCCATCTTAATTTCATTCTTGATCCAATAATTGTTCAGCAGCAGGTTGTTTAATTTCCATGAATTTATGTAGATTTGAGTGTTTCTCTTGGTATTGAATGCTAGTTTTATTCCATTGTTGTGTAAGAAGATATATAGTATGATTTTCATATTTTCACATTTGTCAAAATATGTTTTATGGATTAATATAATGTTCCATGTGCTGATGAGAAGAATGTATATTTAGTAGTTTGGGGGTGGAATTTTCCGTAAATGCCTCTTAGTTCCATTTGTTCTAGGGTCTCATTTAAAGTCTAGCATTTATTTTCTATTTTGATGACCTGTCCAGCTCTGATAATAGGGTATTGAAGACCCTAGCAATTACCATTCTACTATTTATCTCTCTGCTTACTAGCGATTCTCAACTGTGGGTCATGACCCCTTTGTAACAATGAACATACATCGTGGCATTAGGAAGGTTTGGAACCACTGGCTTTGACCTAGTAGAACTTTCTCTATGAATTTGGGAGTTCCAGTATTAGATGCTTATATATTTAAGATTGTCATGTCCTCCTGTTGCATTGCTCCCTTTACCATTATATAATGACCATATTTGACTTTCTTTGCCATTATTCATTTAAAGTCAACTTTATTTGATACAATAATGGCCATATCTGCACTCTTGGTTTCTGTTTATGTGAAATATTTTTTTCATCCTTTCCCCTTTAGCCTATGTGCGTTCTCATAGATTAGCTGTATTTCCTGAAGTTAGATAATGCTTGGTTAGTGTTTTCTGTCCATTCAGCAAGCAATGTGTTTCGAGTGCAGCATTTGGACTATTAATGCTTTTATATTTTATATTTTGCACTATGAGTGCAAAATTGATATTGGGATGCTGTTTTGTTCATCATTTTGGGTAGTACCTTACTGCTTTGTTTTCCCTCTTGTGTTATCTTTTAATAAAAGTTGTGAACTTTAGCTTTGGGGTGATTTTACCCTGGTAGGTATTTATTGTGCTGATCCATGTGTAATGAAGTTCTGAATATTTCTTGTAGGGTAAGTCTGGTCTTGAAAAATTCTCTGTGTTTTCTTAGCTTGGAAATACTTTATTTCTCTGTCAATTATGAAACTTAGTTTTGTATGATACAAAATTCTGGGATGGCAGTTGTTCCATTTAAGAAGACTGAAGATGGAACCTCAGTTCCTTCTGGCTGATAACGTCTCCACTGAGAAGTTTGCAGTTAGCCTGGTGGGTTTGGCTTTGTAAGTTAGTTGTTGCTTTCATCACACTGCTTGTAGAATTTTCTCCTTCATTTTGACTTTTGCCAGCTCGATTATTATGCTTGTTGGCAGTGTCTAGTTTGCTATAGATCTTCCTGGTATTCAACGACCACCTTGTGTCTGGATATTTGAATCCTTGCCAATACCGAGGTAATTTTCCTCAATAATTCCATCATATATTTTCCATGTATTTTCCCTTTTCTTTTCCCCCAGAGATATCTATAATTTGTATGTTAGTTTGCTTTTCATAATCTCTTATATCTCTAAGTGATTCTTTTCTCTACCTCTCTGAATGGCCAGGTTAGTTCTAGAAGAGGCTTGTCTTCAAGCCTGAGATTCTTTTTTCTTTTTGGTTTAGTCTATTGTTGAAGCTTTCTGCTGTGTTTTGAAATTCCCTGAATGATTCTTTCATATATTTAAATCCTATTATATCCTTTTTTGTGTTGTCTAGCTCTTTAGTGACTTTTTCATTGATTTCTTCAAATTATTTTTATTTCTTTTTGTTGGTTTTGAAATTTCTCTTCAATTCCATTCATCTTATTTGCCATCCATATTCTGGGTTCCATTTCTGTCATTTCAATAATTTCCTTTGTCTTGGGTCCCCTAATGTAGTTCTATTATCCCTTGGGGGTGTCAAACTGTTTTGTTTTTTCATGTTGCCAGGGTTCTTTTGTTGATCTCTTGTCATCTGACTTCTTCTCTCAGATCTTGGTTAATCAGTTTGCAGGGTACCTGTTCTCCTTTACTGGGAACTCTCCTGTTCAATTAGGAGAAGGGAAGAACCCTAGATAGAGCTTCTCTGTCCTACTCTGGAATGTTGGCCTGGCAGAGGAGGGGTAAAGAGTGAGTTAAAACTGAGAGCCTGTTTTGATTCACTCTTTTATGATTGCTTCAGTTTAAGCTAGTGATGGATTATCTTTGTGTGGGGTGGCGGGTTGTTCTCCAACTCACTGTTAGAGGTTTAAGATGGGGTCTGGGTGAGACTCTCTCCATGAAGCCTGACATTGTGGGGGATTGCTCTGCCTGGAGTCACACAGCAGGAGTTATAGTAAGCCGTGGAAAGCTATATAGGCAGTGGTTATATGTGACTGGACTCTGGGCATTTTCTTGAACCAAGTCCATGTATAAAGAGTAATTGAGGTTGTGGTCCCTGGTTGAGCATTGGACCTTGAGGCAGTTCTGCTGGCTCAACAGCAATGATGAAGCACAGGGCAGGGTCTTGGGGCCCAGGTATAACTCTGAATCTCATAAGATTGATTGGTTCCCTGGAGCTTAAGGGAAGAGGTTTGGGATCCAAGCACAGTGAAGCCTTCAGAGCTGGATCTAAGGATTATAGGGGAAGAGCTGCACAGATAGGGGCTCTTCCCTCAGCATGGAGGAGAGCTCCTAGAATAGTTCCCAGCTACATTTATGGAATAAATGAATGCATGTTGAAGATCAGTTAAATGTGTATATTCATAGACTTGGAGGTTGAAAGGAGACTTTGGAATGTCCCCCCTATGCTCCAGTTTTACAGATGGTGAATTGAGGGTTTAATGGGATGTAGCTGAGCATCCTTGGTTCCCTTTTTTTTCTTATAATTTGTGAATCAGATTGGTTGCTTGCCAGGACCAGTACTTAATCTTTATTCCAATGACCCATTGCTCATACATGATAACCTAAGACCCAGCTTTGTTCTCGGAAACTCTCACCATGTTCTCTACTAGGAAAACATGACTAGGAGAAGGAAGAGATAAATTTAACAGGAACCAACTATTTGGTAGGTACAAGATATAGGAAAAGGAGGCCATGAAAGATGAACTTTATCTCAAGCGTTTAGTGCCCATGAGGTCTCCTCATTGCAGTATCTTTCTGCAGACGGAGACTTAGTCACACAGAATCTCTGTGTTGCAGCACCACAGAGGAGTGTAAACTGGGCTCCAAGCAGGGATGTTCTGAGTTCTGTACCTCTTTGCTAGCTTTCTGTGATGATAGCCCATGATAGTGTCTCCACAGAGCAAACGGCAGAGCAAATGCCTATAGGAAGGCTTTTGTGTCTGAATTTCTTACATTTAAATGCTGCATTTCCCTAGTATCAGTCAGCTGTGAGCTTCACAGTTATCTGTAGGGACTTTGTGGATTTAAGCACTGTTAGGAAGCAGCCTGGGACAAGCTTTTACAGCATACTTTCTTTCTTTTTTTAAAGAAGTTTAAACAAGTATTTTATTGTAAAGTTTAATTATGGTTCAGAAAAAATTGAACGAATAACTTTCTCTGAAAAAATATATTGACTCTGTAGACTGCAGTTATTTGGGGAGGAGAGGAGCTAGTAAGTTAAGTTACCACAATCTCTATTCTGAACTTGATATAAAGTCCCATTTCCAGTCTGATTATAAAGATACATATGCCCAAAATGGCTGAGAATAAAAACAACAGGAAAAGCAAAAGCTGTAAAACTGAGGGCAAGCCATAGGCTCTAAGAGAAAATCTCAGAAATACACAAGGTGGCATCAAGAACATTTGGCTGGAATTTGAAGTTCTTTCCAGTCACCTTTGTCTTTTGCTCCATGTTTAAGGATGCAGGTGAACTCAATGTAATTGAAATTCCCCTTTTTGTCAATAGGTGCTTCTTTGTACAGCTCATCCACATTCTCATCCATAAACCAATCTCCCATGGTTGTCAGCAGCTCTCTCAGGTAATCTTCCTGCATGGTGCCAGTTACTTCTTCATCAAAACAAGCAAAAGCATTTCTGATGACATCTTCTGGATCTGTGCCATTTAACTTCTCACCAAACATGGTGAGGAACATGGTGAAATTGATGGGGCCTGGAGGCGCATTCATCATGGCACCCAGATATTCATCAGCTAGACTTTTCCCCAATGAGGCAAGCATATCATGCAAATCTTCCTTGTCAATGAAGCCATCTCTGTTCTGATCAATCATGCTGAAGGTCGTTGAAGGACTTGGATTCTTGTGGCTGTGCAGGGATTTAACCACCACCATGGCTAGTAAAAGGACAAAGACCAAGACTACCAAGAAGTGCCCTCAGCGTGCAAAATCCAACGTGTTTGCCATGTTTGACCAGTCACACTTTCTTTTTGTTGGCATTGAGGTCATCCCATTGATGTAAATTTTTTCTAACCTCTAGTAAATCCTTTGCAAGGAGGAATAAATGAAAATTAACATTTGCTCTTCATGATCTCGTAGCAGTTCTTACTGGCCACTGTTTTCTTATTGAAGTGCAAACAAACTACCTAGGCAATCATCTGTTTTAAAACCAGTTTACAATTCCAAGTGTCAAAGGATCACTTCCCTTTTGAAAAGTGGCCAGGAATTTTTGCTCTTTTTTTCTTCTGACATATCTTCCACTATACTCAGATTTATGTTCATTGAGCTCATGGCTACACATACAAATTATTCCCAAACCCAGGAATCACTTAATCTAAGCCTGAATATCAAATCAAGTATAAGAAAAGAATTTGAGAATTTATACAAAGTGTTATACAAATCTCTACGGTATCATGATGGAATTGTAGGCTCTGTATTTTCTCTTATGTTACCTCTCAACTTTTTTTTGTCAACTTCTTTACCTCCTGTTCTGAGACCCACTCCAGGAAGCTGGGCTCTCTACATGATCCCCTAGGCGAGCTCATCCAGTCCCATGTCTATATATACCGTCTATATTCCAGTGACTCCCATATCCACATCTTCAGTTATTACCTCTCTTGGAGAGAATAAAATTGAATTTCATTCATTTACCTGTTCAGCATAACTAGTTGAATGTATAGGTGTCTCAGATTTCATGTGTCCTAAACAGTATTCATGTTTCTTTCTCATCACCACCCCTTACTTTCCCCAACTTTCCTCTATCTCAGTAAATGGCACGTCTATCTACCTAATTGCCCAAATTTAAAATTTTAATCTAGTTAGTCCTACTTCTACAGTGTAGCTCCCTACTTCTCCATTGCTACCTTCATGGTCCAAGTCACCATCATCTCTTCTGAGTCTATTTCAATATTCTCACTATTACCCCAAATTGCTGTTCCCACTTCTTTTCTCCTTTCAGTTACATTTCTCTTCTTTTCCTTCCTTTCCCTTCCCTTTTGTTATTTTTTTCTCCCCCACCCCCCCACGCCCATTATCACAAAGTCCAAAGGCACCAGTTTCTTTTCTGGTTAGAAGCTTGAGTGATCTTTCAAGCATGAATGTCAGATCCTATACTTTTCTGCTTAAAACTCTCTGTGGTTTCTCACTGTGGTATCTTACCAAGGCCTGTGTGGTGGCTCCCACTTTCCCCTCAGCTCACCTTCTATCACGTACTTTTCTTTTTGAATAATTACCCCCTAGCCATCTAGTCTCCTTTCGGGATCTAAAGACACCTGGTCATCTTTGTACTAGCTGTTCCATCTCCTAGTTATGTACATGACTAGCTTTCACTGTACCAATTTATACCTCTCTGCTCTAGGGCCATGAAATGTCCCTGGTTTGATCATGATCTTCACTAGTCCTTTGTCCTGCTTGATTTTTTCCATAGCACGAAGTATGTCATGTTTCCATGTTTAATTCCATCTACCCAGCTGAAATACACATTAGTCCCAGCAAGGGAGACCTTGCCTATCTTGCTCACCACTGTATCTCAGTTCCTGGCACATGGTTTATGTTCAATACGTATTTGCTAAATGCATTAGTGAAGAGATCTGAACTCAATTTAGGTGGCTGGTTGTTCTTTACCCATCTTCATTTTGAAGAAAAACATGGTTTTATATTTTTTTAGTTTAAAGTTATTGTGTTGACAAAGAAGAAAAGAAATAGGGCTGGGTAAATTTTTCATTTCTTGGGAAATATTAGATTGTCCTTCTAGAACCTGGAGCTATCTCTTTTTCATCTTGCTCTGGAACAAGCTTAAAGCATTCCTTCCATTGTTTTTAGCATTTCCCTGCAAGACTCAGATTTCTGGGGGGATAATTTTTCTTTTATATTTCTTCTGGTTCCTGGCCTGCTCTAATTAGTATGATCTTTAACAATCTGAGTTCATCAGATAATTCAGATGTTTTAAAAATCAAATACAAGACAGTTTACAATCCAGTCTCCAATTTTTTTGAATCAACATTAAATTTTCATCGAAAGGATTCAATTATAATCATCACTTACTAGCAGGCATTACTACTGGGTTAGATTTTTGTAGTTGAGCTGGCTGTCACTTTGAATATACATGTATAATTGTCATTATTTGACTTGCATACACATAGTGCATAATGTGGTTATGTGAAATACAAAACTACTAAAGCAGAGCCTAATAAAATATTGTCATAATAATATTTTTAATAATTGTCATATTGTTACAGTGCCTGGCACATATCAGGGATTATGGATATGTTGACATATTGACATGTGAATCTCAGATTTTTACTAATGTTTTAAGAAATTAAACATTACATTTATAATGTAATCACCCATGCTCCTCTTTTCTTCTACAGAAATAATGGATATCCTTAAGCTGATGTAAACTCTGGAATGTATTTTATTCCAAATGTATTCTGTGTATAATGTGTAATATATAAAAACAATTATTATTTGGGGGGGGTTGTTGTTTTTTCAAGACAGAGTCTCACTCTGTTGCCCCAGACTATATTGCCATGGCTGCATAGCTCATAGCAACCTCAAACTCTTGGGCTCAAGTAATGGTCTTGCCTCAGCCTCCCAAGTAGCTGGGATTACAGATGCCCACTACAATGCCCAGCTAATTTTTCTATTTTTAGTAGAGACAGAGTTTTGCTCTTGCTCAGGTTGATCTCAAAGTTCTGTGCTCGAGCAATCCACCCACCTCAGCCTCCCAGAGTGGTGGGATTATAGCCATGAGCCACTGTGCCCTGCTTAAAACAAGTATTATTTTTTTTAAAAGAAATTTATCTGAGGCCAGGTGCAGTGGCTCATGCTTATAATCCTAGCATTCTGGGAGGCTGAGGTGGGTGGATTGCCTGAGCTCACAGGTTTGAGACCAGTCTGAGCAAGAGCAAGATCTTGTCTCCTAAAATAGCCAGGCGTTGTGGTGGGTGCCTGTAGTCCTAGCAACTCAGGAGGCTGAAGCAAGAGATTGCTTAAGCCCAAGAGTTTGAGGCTGCTGTGAACCATGATGGCACAGCACTCTACTGAAGGCAACAAAGTGAGACTCTGTCTCAAAAAATATATGTTAATATATCTTTTTAGAGATAAGGTCTTTCTATATTGCCCAGGCTAGAGTGCAATGTTGCAATCATACGTCACTGAATCTTGAATTCTTGAGCTCAAGAGATCCTTCTCCCTCAGCTTCTTGAGTAGTTGGGATTATAGGTGTGTGCCACTTGTGGCTAATAAATACAAATATTTAAATATATATCGTGTTATAAATATTCTTCTATAATCTGTAGTTTTTCACTCAATATTTTTTAAAAATATACCCATGTTTATATATGTGGCTTTAGTACATTTACTCTAATCTTCTAGTTTTTCACTAAGGGACAATTTAGGTTGTTTCTATTTATTTTTATTTTTGTTTAACTTTTAGTCATGGAAACAAGAATAAAGTAGAGAATATCTTTGATCCGGGGCCAGAATATCTTGAGGGCAAATACCTAAAAGTAGAAGGGAAGGGCTGTGTCATGGGCCATCTTTATCTTTAAATTTAGTATATGTTGCCAGATTCCCTTTCAAAATATTTGCCCCATGTCATAACATGTAAGTATTCCCATTTCTCCATGTTATTCTCTACATTTGGTGTTTTTAGATATTGAAGCATTTGTAGAATGAGAAATCGTATACTGCAATTTTAATTTGCATTTTCTGGTAATGAATGAGTTTGAAAGCAAATTTTCCATTTCTTTGCCATTCAGGTATTTTCTTTTCTTTTTTTCTTTTTTTTCCATTCAGGTATTTTCTTCTGTGAAGTCCTTCATTGTTTATTTTTCTCTAAAGTTATTTGCACTTTTTATTATTTAAATAAACCCTTCACATCTTCCAAATATTCAATCTTTGGTGTCACATGAACTACACATATCTTCTGCTAGATTATGGATTTTAAAGCATCTCTTGTCAGCTCTGTTGCCATGTTCTTTAGTATATCTAATAACTGTTAGTCTAAGGCCTGCAGTGTACAAAAAAATCCCTTGACAGTGTCCAAGGGATTTTCCAATAATTTTTGTAAAAATACCAGTTAGATTTCCAGCTCCCACCTAGAGGGTACAAGGAGAAATATGTTGGTCTCCTTCAGCTGAAAATGCTTTTATTGCATGTGTGTTGTTAAGTTCAACGGAACTGATTACTGTATTCCAGGGTATTATTTGGCATGCAGATATTGTTATTGCTTTCTAGAGTTACACTTTTAATGCATAGGCAGAAATAAAAGCCTTTAAAACTTTTAAATAGATATGGAATTATGGTATCACCCTTGTATAACATGGATCTTTATTTTTTCCTCAAAAATTTAGGCAAAATAAGCACCCATTATACGTGGCAAAATACGGTCTCTTACCATGGTACATTTGTCACAACTAAGAAATCAGCATTGGTACGTTACCATTAACTAAACTCTAGGCTTTATTCAGATGTCACCAAGTTTCCCCACTAATGTCCTTGTTCAGTTCCAGGATCTGATCCAAGACACCACATTACATTTAGTCATCAAGTTTCCTTAGCTGCCTCTGGTTTACAGCCATTTCTCAGAATTTCTTTGCTTTTATAATCTTAACAAATTTGAGGCACATGGGCCAGGTATTTTATAGAATAAATCCCTACATTTGAGATTTGTTGGATAGTTTTATCATGATTGGATTTGGGGTTAGAGGAGAATAAAAGCACTGAGGTAGAGTGTCATTCTCCACATTCACCACTCTCTCTTTGAATTTGTCAGTTTTTGAGCTGACAGGGGCTTGGAATGTAGTTTCAAGTATTTTGTTTTTATCTTTGAATTCAACTCCAGCAAAACTGTTGGGTCTGATTTTCTTGCCCCTTCTGTTTTGACGCTTCTTGGCAAAGTTTAAGAGTATGGAAGAGGGGGTGAGAAGTGCTGGGATAAATAATTTGTTTTTGCATTTGGATTCAGTTCTGTCTGTCCACATTTTCATCTAAGAGTTGGCTAATTTCCCCTTCTCATCTGCACAAATTATTTCTGTCTATGGTTAAAGTCATTCCTTTGTCCGTCTGTACCCAGACTCAAGCTAAGGCTCCTGCTTACTTATGAAGGTCTCTTTTATCTCCATATTTCAGTTATTCAAGGCTTGCAACTCCTCTTTACTAACCCTTCAGAATAGTATGATCTTTATTCTTTTTGGTTTTCTTTCTTTTTTTAAAACACTAGAAATAATCCATCATATCCTATTTCCTGAACAGAAGTAAAAGTCATGTACAAGGTCAAACATTTAAATTCCCAAACTCATCCGAGCAAAAGTGCTACATGCCCCATTGCTGAATATCACTATTGTCACTGGAGGCCAAAGGGGAGTACTTGGTATGCAGCATTTTTCCTAGGATGAGTTGGTGAACTTAATTGTCAGTCTTTACATGCATGACAACAGCTCTGATGGCCATTCCAGAAAAAGAGAGTTCCAAAATTGCTTTGAAGGGCGGACTAGGTGCGGTCATTGATGCACAGCTTCCCACGGGGAGTGCCTCAAAGGTGACCGTATTGATACCCCTCAAGGTGGTATGCAGAACTTTTTCTAGGATGAGTTTGCAAACTTAATTGTCTGACTTTGTATATTTTATTGTTTTCTTTACCTTGTTAATTCCTTCTTTTCTCCTTCTTTTCTGTCAAATTGTTTGATCTGTCAAGAATTTTTCTTTTATTCCTCCCCTGATTTACAAGTTATATATTCCCTTGCATGCTTTAAAGGATCAACAGTTTATTTTTAACAGAATTTCTTAACTTAAAATTAAAATATATGTAATGTTTTATTCTCATTATCCTGCTTTCATTATATATTATTATAATCTCATGTTTTTTCTTGCCCTTTTTATCTCACAAAATTAATAATAATTATTATTATTATCATTTATATACTCAGTGCTTTCGAGTTTCCCAATTTTCTCACTATTGCTTCTCTTATTCCACTTATGACATTTAGATTCTTCTCTCAGTGATCCATTCTTTGATAGTTCTTTCATCAAGCGTCCTTGGTAAATTTTTGCACACTTTGTATGAAATCATTTTTATGTTACCATTTATTTTACTATTCTTGAATGACAGTGTAGCTGAGAAGAAAATTCTAAGTTTACTATTTGCTTTTGCTATTTTTAGTATATTATTCAATTTTTTTCTGAAATATACTTACTGTTGTTTGGGGGAAGTTTGCTACCAGTTAAAATGCCATCCATTGGTTCATAATATGGCCTCTGCCTACTTAAGATTTTCTCATTGTCTTTGTGTCCTATAATTTTGATGTGTGTATAATACTCTTATAACCTTAATAAATGTGATATTATTTAGTCACCAAAGTTTTATAATGTATTTTAGTATTCAGGAGTTTATAAACCTCTGCTATAACATTACTGTTCTTTTAAATAGTTTCCATGGAATTTTCTCTGATTATTTTTCACACTAATTTTAGAACAATTTTGTCAAGTCCCAAAATAGCGAGATAGTGTTTTCTTTTTAGGCTAGTTTTGAAGCAAATGAATGAAATATTATATCTTTATATTCAAGCATTTCATGATTCATCTCTCAATTTTTTGTATTTATCTTATACAAATAATATAGAGTTTTATTTACATAGGTCTTAAATATGACCTGTAATTATATTGCATAGTTTTATAGTATAATTATATAGTTTTATCAATATTTAGGTTGGTTCTGAATATGTTATATTTTTTATTTCTAGGTATCTTATGTTTTTCAAGTATTTTTTTGAATCTGATATTTTCTTGTGTATTTTAAATAGGACACTACATAAAATTTTATTTATTTTTGTATACTTATTTTGATCCAGAGTAACCTACTCAATTATCTTCCTGATTCTACTTGTCATTTAAAAAATATTTTATTTTTTTAAAAAAACTTTCTCATTTTCTTGGATTTTCAAGGCTTAATAACAACATACAAACTAGCTATGTTCTTCCTAATATTTGTAATTTAATATCATCTAATTTCATTGACTATATTATAAAGGATGTGAAATATTAGTAATGATATCACTGCCCTGTTCTTAATTTCTTTAGGAATTATAGCATTTCTTCCAAGAATAGAATGCTGCTAAGTGATTTAAGACATTTAAAACACACATTAAAATAAAACCCTGCTTCTTTCTGGAGTTTTTCTTAAGTTGAAAAAAGCCTATTTAGTTTTAAGTGTTCTTTTAATTATCACATATGTCACAAATATAAAAATTTGTTAAATGTGTTTGCACTGTTTAAAGAGGAATAAACAAAATTGAACCTTGAGTCTCTATGTTAGTTAAAAACAAATTCGAGTACCTTCCAAACCCTCTGTGAGTATCCCCTTGATCTTACTCCCTCCTTCTACCTTACATAACCAATATGAGGCATTTTACATTTCTCATTTCCATGCTTTTCTTTATGGTTGTACAACTATTTACACATCTCTAAATAATGAATCCGTAAATTTGCCAAACTTTGAACTTGATGTAAATAAATTGCATTGTTGCAATCCTCTGCAACTTGCTTTTAATTGTTTTTGAGATTCACCTGTGTTTATGCATCAGGCTCTGGTTGATCTGTTTTATTTGCTATATACCTCCCTCACTGAAATGCACCATCCTGTCCACTGTTGATGGACATTGTTTCCGGTTTTTCACTTTCATGAACATTCTTGATATATCATTTTTGTGTGTGTTTCTTGGCTCCCATTTGTAAGAATTTTTTGAGGGAGAGTTTCTTGCAAGAGTTTTTAGCCAATGATTGAAATTTCTGGATCTTGGAGCTTGTGTATGGGCACCTTAAATGAGTAAGGTCAAAGCGTTTGTCAAAGTGTCTGTACCAGTCCATATCCCCATTGATAATGTAATGAGAATCTTCATTGCTCCACATCTTTGTCCACTTCTAGTACTGTCAAACTTTATAGTTATTCTCAGTCCAAAATTATTATCTCGATGTGGTTTTAATTCACATTTATCTAACCACCAGTTGAGCTTGAGTAGTTGTTCATTATCTTTTTAATCTCTCCCCCTATTAAATTCCTATTTATGAATTTTTTTCTATTCAGCTATAACTTCTTTTTTTAATTTTTATTAAATCATAATTGTGTACATTGGTGCAATCATGGGGCACAATGTGCAGACTTCATATACAATCTGAAATATTTTCATTGAACAATTTAACATAGCCTTCATGGCCTTTTAATCACTATATGAAGACATTTATATTCTACATTTAGTAATTTTCACTTGTACCCTTGTAAGATGCACC